>VZZY01006221.1:0-45200 GCA_013400335.1 Eurystomus gularis | reverse complement strand
CGAGGGGCCGCGCTCCGCCGGGGCTGGGGCGGAACCGCTGCCGCCGCCGCGCCAGGGAGAGCTTCCCAGAGGTGCGGTTGGGCCGCGGTGTTCGGGGGCCGTTTGGCCTGTTTCCTGCATTTCCTCACGGAACCGAGGACATGGGCGGAGCCAGGGAGGCCAGCGTGTGGCTGGACCTGTCCTAACTGAGGTTCTTCAATGCAAGGCTCAGACGCTCAGCGTGTTTTATATACGCGACGGTTTCTGTTTTCCTTGCCCTCCCTCCAGCAAAACTCGCCAGTACTTCATTTTTTTCCCATTTATTCCGTCTGCTAGTTTATAAATCAGATGTTATACAGTAGGCAAAGGAAAACTGTAGTAAAGTCCATGTGTAATGTACTGAACTTGGGAACCTCCTGCTAATAAACAGCGTCATCTTCCAGAACTACTGTGTAATTTAATTTGTACTCTCTTCCTTTAAGAAAGATAATTTGGGTCATTTTACAGTAAAATATCAACTGAATCAATGAGTGAAGCTTAAATGATACCTTAATGCTTTTAGTTCGTCATTAGATCCATACTTCAGGAAAAAGAAATCAGCTGGAAACAGCCACACTCAGAAGCGTACGCAGAAACGACTCGTTCCAGCAGTGAAAAGACAGCACACCAGCTTGCCAGCTCACAGGGAAACCCAGGCAATGGCAGAAAAGCACACGGCGTATTAATATTTCCCTTCAGAAACTGACGACAACTTTAAAGTAATTTGTCACTTAAATTCCACCGTCTATAAATTAAGAACTGGAAACCTCTTTATTTAGCATGCAGTCGAGGGAACCCGGCTTTCACAAATGTACGCAGAATTAAAATGCTGGAATACATAAGCACAGCCACAGATGTGTACACTGGCAAGAAGCTGCCTTCCTTGGTATAGGAAATGCCACCACGCACCGCTGTGCTTTAACAGCTTCATTCCGCTTCCATTTATCGCCTCTGCATTTCCAGCCCCACTATTGCTGCCCGGCTCCGTGAACAAATGCTAGACTGCAGATTTCCAACCCAACCGTATCCTTCAGAGATACATCCAAGTGCAGCATTCGCAGGAATGGTCTCCCACAGGACTTGCGATTCACCCCTGTCTGCCTATATGATATCCTAGAAAAGTAATCCCCAGGATGACAGCTCATTCAGCACTCTGGAAAATCTACCCACGCTGAGCTCGTCTTTAAATAATGACCTGACATTTGTTCTGTAGAGGGAGACAAAGCCCAGACTGATGAAAACAGTTGGCAGCTGCTTTCATTTGTGCCATTCAGAAGCCAGATGATAATTTGTCCTCAGGGACCCATCACTTCTTGGCAGACAGACCTGTCCAGTGCACTTTGCTAGTACTTTTGCTGTTACCTCCCACCCCTGGCGCATGCAGCGCACACACAGAGTCAATATTCAAGGCAGACTAAACTAAAATCGACTGCCAAGAATCATAAAGGATTTCATAGTACTGAGAACTGGGAGATAAGATCATGGATTAATTTGGTGATGATAAATACAAAGCAGCAGATACTGGGAAATACAAATTTGTTAGACTAGCATAAAAGGTTAAAGTAGCTATTGCTCAGAAAAGAGATTCCAGCATCTCAGAGCAGAGCTTAACAAAGACATTAGCTAAGAAATAAGCAATGGTCAAAAGGCAGAGTATTACAAATTACTAGTCAAGCAGACCAAACCAGGAAACATTATTTCAGATGAATTGTGAGTTCACCTTTCGCATACAGCGCAGAGCTCTCATTCCATTAAATTAGCTAGAGCAGAATTACAAAGGTACAGACAAGGGTGACCAGGATAATCAGAGCATTTTCCGTACAGGGAGAGATTAAATAAATGAGGACTTTCCAGCTTGGAAAAAGAGGTTACTAGGGGCTAATAATAATGATGGTACATAAAATCATAAATGGGATCAAGGAGGAAAAGAGATGCAATTATTCATTATTTCTTACAGTACAAAACTAGAAGATATAAAATGAAGTGTTCGCATAGCAGGTTATATGATATCATCACATAACGAAGTACTTTTTCACACAGTCCTTGATTAAACTGTACCATTCACTGTCAAAGGATGTTGTGGAGGGCAACAATTTAGGATGGTTCAAAGACACATTTATCTTGGGCAACAAAGTTACAAAATGCTTCCCAGTACTTGGAAATGCTACATAAGCAGATAGGGCTGCCCACCCGTTACCTGCAGAAGAGCAGTAGCAACAACAGTGAAAGACAACTGTATGCACATTATCCGTGCACGTGGTCCCACCATGGCTTACATCCCTATAGATGCAGAGCCTGTCCTCAGATGTAGTCACTGGGAGGCTGAGATATACATATTGGGTTTTTTCATGCTTCTTATTCTGTCTATTCCTGGCAGTTTTTAAAGATCCCCCAAAGTGTTGCTAGTATGTCGGATGCTTTCTGTTCTACCCAGCAACAGAGGCAGTCATAACCGCCCTCCAGAGACATGCATGCAGAGAGGTGGCAGAAGACAAGCTGAAGCAGGTTTCCCTCTATAAAGATAAAAAAGCAAAAGTCCCGATGTGCTGCAAATGTTCCAGCAATTATCTTCCAAGTGCATTATCTGCACCTGCATTAACTTGCACCTAAGCTATATTGAAACGTGTCTAATTACCATTGACATGAGCAAGGTCAGGCAGCAGTACAAGCAGCCGAGCTGTTCTCTCACTTCTCCCTTCAAAACACGTGCTCTATCACACCATCTTTTCTGTTGTCTTGGGATCCTCTGCAGCCGCTTTCAGTCAAGATGGTTGGTGAAGAAAAGGAAGCAGCGTTTCAGCCTTGGATGTTACCATGCAATGCAAACGCGAGCGGTGCCACCGCGCAGAGGCTGAAGGGATACTGCACACGAAGCTGTGCCAAGTTCTCCAATGCGTATTGCCCTGGCTACAGCATGGGCCGCAGAAATACAATGCTGGTTTATGGCTGAATCAAATCTCATTTTAGTCATGCTACTGCCACTGTCCTTTGAAGCTGTTTTAGTTCAGGACGCTTTGCCAGCCTTCCTTCTTTCACATAAATATCCGATGCTGAGTTTTGCTGAAGAAAATGCCAGAAAGAAGAAACTCACTCTTCAGCCTGGAGTCAGGAGTCCTTCCTTTGCCACCTGTGCCCACACAGTTGAAACCCCAGGAGCACAAGACCACAAGATCGGTGTAGAAGCTGCTGTGGACTCCAGCTTCCTCCCCCACAGTGCTGTGGTGACCTGGGCAGGGCCGCGAGGAAGCCGTGGCAGCAGCGGCACAGGGGCAGCTGGGGCTGCCCCGCAGCTCAGAGCTGCACCAGCCAGTGCCAAGCCCCTCGGCCTGAGCCTGGCAACTCTCCCATCGTGGTGCAGGCAAGTGGGGATGCTGCTGCGAGGCCACAAATCGGGTTCCCACACATGAAGAAAGAAGCTGGGTCTCACTTTCTGCAATACTCGTGGCCACAAATAAGCTGGTACAGAGCAGGAAATGGTGTACAGCAAAGTGTGGCAGAGCTTCCTTTTTCCCCAAGAGCATGAACCAGACCTCGTTCAGTTCCTGCTCTCCTTACAAGGCTGTGCAAGCCTGGCCCACGACCTGCTGATCAACACTGATCAGTAAGCGAGACTGTTTCCACAGAAGGTGTCCCACACATCGCTAAGCGCAGAACATGAAGCAGCTCACCAAGAACATGTTAGTACAGAAATTACAAGGCTGATGTATATTTGCCCTTCCATTATATTTAATATATTTAAAACATTTATATTCACCCACCCCTTCTCATTTGATATGATGAAGTATTTGCTCTGAATGTAGCCACCACCTCAGCTGAAAAGCAGAGACCGTGTTTACCCATTTGGTTTGGCCCTCTCTGTTCCTCAGCAGTGCTGCAGCTCAAAGGCTGGGACAGCCAGCTCCCATGAGCGCTCCTCGTGCTGGGAGATCACGGAGCCCACTCGGGGCACCTTCTCCGCCAGCTGCTCATGTTCCCCACTCAAATCCCAATGACAACAGAACGAGAAAAGCCCATCCAAAACTGAGAGGAAGAGGAGATGTGCGGTATCTTTAGCTGTCCTTTTCACAAAATTATCACTTCAGTTCACTTTTTAACCGAATATAGAGCCCGGTGACTGATGATAAGATGGAACTAAAAATTAGAATGTGAAGTAGGATCAGTGCAGTGCTTCGGTAGTGTGGTATTCACCCCAGCACAGCCAGGAAGGAAATCATTTGAAAACACCAGACGCTCTTTGCAACTGGTATTTTGGATATATTTCCAGCAGGATTTTCTCCCCTCCCCATGAAAACAGACACACATTCTCATTTAACAACTAATTGATTTATTTAACAATACAAATTTCTTTCTACTGCATGGTTTAGCAGAGAGAACTTGAGAAACAAAATTAGCTTCTTTTCTTTTTTTTTAAAGTTTAAATGTTTACACAAAACCAACCTTTACTTCAGTAAATATAAAATTTACACACAAAAAAAACTACATTAAAAAAGAACAGAACCATGACAAACCAACAAAAAAAAAAAAAAAGGGAATTCAGTGTAAAGGATCCAATTGCAAGGAAGGCAAGATGGGGCAACACTAACAAGGCATCCCACTTGTACACCTAGGTATCTGAAGTTGTAGGTACAATATAAAACCAAAATACATTAAAATTAGGATTAAAACCTGTATTCTTATACCATAATATTTTATGATATAAATACCTGTAAATTCTGTAGGCAACATAGTTAACGTGTGAAATACATAGTTTGCTCTTCACTGGAAAGTCACTGGAGTGGTGTACGAGCACCGTGTCACCCACGAGCGCGCTCATGGTCAGCAGCGAGCAGACTTCAGACGTCCCGCCCGGATGCGACAGCCCCGTGTTTCTTTGCCGATCTGTGCTATTTCTCACACGTCCAACGACATAATGAGAAACTCTGGTCACCTTCAGCAGTGATTTCCAGCACTTCATCTCCTGGCATTAGTCTGTTACCTGACTTAGGCATATTCACCTGCCAGATCCCCTGTTTCTCATTCCCTTTTGCACTTTATAACCTGAACTCTAAAGCTATCTTGTAGCTACCAAGAGAGACTGGCTTCTTCTAGGTTGAGATATTTGGGATACACAGTTCTTCAAGCCACCTTCAGGAATCTGTAGAAATATTTAAAGTAGGGTGGACAATTCATGGTCAAAGGTCACGTGATACAAAAACCAGGGACCTACATAGTGATGGCTAACTTTAGATCTCAATCTTTAACATTTCTTCTATTGCTTTAATATTTAAACTTAACCTTCAGTTTTTACATCTTAAATGAGCAGAGCGTCTTATTGATGGAAGTGCTACATTATCTCCAAAAACACCAGGTAGTAAGGGAGACTGTAAAGTTTAACATTAAGTGTAATTTTAAAAATCATTTAAAGGGATCAAGTCTCTTTTTTATAATCAATATTGTGACTGGCAACCTATAAAAGCTTAAATTATAAAACTATTAGTGACTCTACTTTTTAAACTGTATGTACTATAAAGCTGTATATCTTCGTTACTTACAGATGGTACAAAATTTCCAAGTCAGAAACTGAAGGGGGCAAAATGTGGTCTAAAATTTTTATAGATTTCATTTTCACTAACAAAGGTTCATTTCCCCCACAACTGTTTTTATGTCATAAAAACCTGATTAAATTTATTCTACTGCTTTCTTTTCTGGACAGCTGATATAGTGTTCAGTCATGCTTTGGAAGACCATTTTCAATGGGTAACTGTAGTTCTCTAGATCAGCAAGTCCAACTTGCTTTATTCGGAAACAAAAGCACCAGACTACTTCTATCTTGGCCCTCATCCTGCAAAACTAAGTTGTAGCAGGACTCAGGGAATCTGTTATGAGAGCAGGACTGGCCCTGAAGCAACTGGCTGCATTAACTTCTGGAGTAATGCTCTCATTGCAACTTGAGAAAGAGCCGAACAGTATTAAATTCAAGGAATTGTAGAAATGACATTTGTTCTGTAAAAAAGCAAAACAGGGAAAATTTAAACAATCCACAGGTGTGCATTAAACATTTAATAGCAAGCCTTTGCTTATGTATATTAATTTAAAGATTATCCACAGGGATCTGTGATACACTGGCCCTGCCTTGTTACTATAATTAAATTTATTCAAATATTAATTTAAAATAGGAAAACAAAGAAACTACTCCTTGGGGAACATGTTTATTGTGTTTGAGATGATACACTGGGTGCTCTCTGAGCTACAAAGGGAAAAAGGAAATCCTTTCATTACAAACTGACAAAGGTAAAAGTTAAAACAGTTTTCACAACAGCATGTACCACATATTGGAAATAGATCTGGGTTTAATACAAATGACATAATTCCTAGTAATCTACAGCTACCTTTAATAACTTCATACAGATAATGAATTAGGCTAAAATGCACTATAATATTTGGTTGACTTCAGGAACAGTATCCTTAGTACATCACAAAATACATTTTGATATCCCAAAGAAGCAAGACTTGCAAGTAGGCATTTTAAACATAACTAATCTACAGCTACAAATCTCTACTCTTGATAGCATTTACCTTTTTGGGGGGCAGTATCCCAGTCTTCAAAAGGATAAAAGCAGAGTAGAATCAGTATAACATATACACAGAAGTCCGTATTGTAAAGGCTATAAAGATTTGTTGCACACTGCAAAGTTGCCTTCTGCACCTTCACACTGCACAAGTAGTTTGTCATTTATGTTGCATATCTCTTGGTCCACTGTCTGGCTATCCTGTCATGTTCTGCTCTGTTGGTCAGGTACTGAGTGGCTATGCTTCCAACCAGAGGGTCAGCTGCAAGAGGCAGGAGAAGATGCATTAGAAACCACTCCACAAACAAACACGCAATTTAAAATACAGAATCTATTTGGAAATATAGTCTTTGTTAGCCAGAAAATGCTGTGATAGTGATGCTCTTCTCACACAAGACATTCCCAAGAGCAAGCGCACAAGGCACAATGAACAGGGAAAGAAAACAGAGGAACCTGTGGTGGTTATCTGTGCATACATGACTCTTGCCCCAGCCAGGCGCCCTGCTTTCACCCCTTTGGAAGGGCTGCTGGGTGCAGAGGACATTCAGCCTGCGCAGCCTGGCACGCTCCTGTCTCGGTGTTGAATGAGACTGGTGTACGTTGGGGTATCAGGACTGTAGGGAACACACTGGTTTGCTTCAAGAGTCACCAAACTTTTGTATCAAGGAGGTGAATACGTTTCTCTCTAGTCATTACCAGTCTTCTGTAAAGGAACTGTCATCTTAGCACTACTGCTCAGTTCCTGCCCTGACCACAGGTCACACTGGTGTTGCTGAGAAACTGTACTGCATCCAGTGGAGTTCCTCCCCTCCCAACAGGAACAAGGAACTCTCTTTGAAACAGGAGAAAATCTCTCTGAACATCATTCCCCTCTCATTTGCAAGATTAAACATTTCAATTGCTGACTTAAGAGAAGGGCCTTCCTGCAGCCCCTTCTGACCTGCAGGATTTATGAATTTGTAACTCAAATGAACTTTGTTGCTTTCTTGGACTGACTGCTTACTTGCTGGAGCTCCTGCAATACAGACCTTCAATGACAGCAGTGTATTTTCTCCACCATACCCTGGGAAAGAAAGGGCTTAATGCCAGTTACTTTCTGTTGTGCCACTGGAGTGAAAAGCGCCATTAAACGTGGGACCACATCCGAGCAGGAGTGTTTTGTTTCCAGTTTTAAAAATACTGACTGTTCCTTAATCTGCATCCAGTCAAATATACAAATTACATTCCATGGCAACGCAGTCAGACAACTAAGAGCAGACGCTCAGTACCCTACCAGCTCCTTACCTGGGTTGCAGTCTGTCAGAAGAGAACAAATAGACAGCAGAACCTTTGAAATAGTCAAAGCAGGGCTCCAGTTGTCTTTCAGGATATCCAGACAGATGACTCCCTGACTGTTGATGTTGCAGTGATAAATTCTGGTACGGAAAGTAACCTAGAATCATAGCATAAGAGACAAAGACAGCCATTCAGTGTTGTCCGGGGATCCTGGCCCTAGTCTCTGAGCAGCAGCAGTGCCTGGGGCACTCCCAGTTCTGCAGAGCTGCTGTGGAGGCAGCTCCTCTCTGCTCGTTTTCTAAAACACAATTATCTACCAGAGGAGTATTTACTGTAGTCATGGCTACCTTTAAGAAACCTAGCATGGAGAGCTTTGGTGCATAAACTGTTTTCACACAGGCTCTCTGGTAGCCACAAAAATTAGGACCTACTTTGTAGTACTGTATGCTATTTAATGAACACATTGCATGGCAAGAACACTCTAGTAACAAATGTAACTTTACTGTCCTTTCTGAAGGTGAAGAAGAGTTTGGCAGCAGGTGCAGTGTTAGCTGATCTTTTCCTTTCTTTTAAAAGCCTAAATATAGACCACGAAAATTAATATTTAAAAGTGGAGTATTGTATTATTCTTGTTCAAATTAGCAATGAAATTTTTGCCTTACCCTTCATTAGGAAGGAGACTATAGAGCCAAAGCAATGCTATCACACTGACTAGCACCATCCTTGTTTTTCAATTATTTCAGACTAATATCGGTAGAGCACGTTAAGCGTTACTTTGCACAAATAAGAAGTTAGAAATATTTAAGTCATTTAATTACATAAATCACAAGAAGAGGAGGAGGAAAATTTTCTTTTTCATACTGATGCAGGGGAGAAAAATACATTATGTTTTATGAAACTACTGAAAATAGAAAAATGATCATGC
Source organism: Eurystomus gularis (assembly GCA_013400335.1). Taxonomy (NCBI): domain Eukaryota; kingdom Metazoa; phylum Chordata; class Aves; order Coraciiformes; family Coraciidae; genus Eurystomus; species Eurystomus gularis. The sequence continues at coordinate 36,434 of VZZY01006221.1, read as the reverse complement.
TTTTAAAAAATACTCTACAAGATCTACATTCTACAGGATCTACATTCTACAAGATCTATGAATTTGTCTAACTCTGTATCACTTCATTATAACAATCCTAACTCAGAAAATACTAAATTTTGTGGGTTTCAGAGAAGCGTGAAATACAGAGAGAGTATATTATTCTTTATGCTGTAATCCTTCTGGGAAGAAAAAAACGTGTTTGATTTAGAATAACAGTGGTACAGCCACAAGAGCCGTAAACTGTAGCAAAGTTGTGGTAGAATGCATTTAGTCTTTGTGAACGTCAGCAGTGTGCTTTTCTTGACTTGGTCAAGGGAGGAGAGAAGGAAACAACCTTTAACTTCTCTGATATCTGTTAGTAAATTATAATTTCTTGAGTGTCCGTACTATTTCTGAGCAAGGAAATGAAATTTTACTTTAAGTTAAGATTAGTTTCGTTTAATAGAAAGAGCTGTTGCTTGAAAATATCATTAAACAAAGTTGCTGATCTTACTAGTAGTAAATAGATCGACAAACTACAATAATGGAAATAATCACAGTAATTTACCCAATTTGAAGTCACAATATAACACTCTAGTTGTCTATCTAAACTTATTTTAGCTTTCTGTTATTTTGCTAAAAATTATGTGAAAATATATTACATATAGCATCTGGTTCATACCAGAAGAAAGTTTATTATACATGTATTTTAGTAGCTGGAATGAGAAGAAGGAAGCATAAGAAGGTCTTGCACTCTTCTATTAAAATTAAATTTTCTTGAATCTCAACTCTTGATCAGAGTTATCATCTATCACTTGTAAAGCTTGGAAATCATTATTAGTTGTGGTAATTGGGAAATAAATCAGACACAGGATTTTTCTGAAACTGCAAGCTAAGATTTTGGACCTTGTAGTTTTCAAGAGACCATAAACTACTCTGATATTCAGAAAGTGATGAGCACCCACTCGCTGCAGGTTACATGCTTCTCATATGAAAAAAGTGATAAACACAATGAAAACCTTACCCTTACCTTTGGTGGCTTGAATGGATAGTCAGATGAAAATGTGATATCCAGGAAAAAAACGCCTCCTTCATATACAGAACCTGGAGGTCCAAGTATAGTAGATCTCCATTCATAAATGTTATCCCCTTTAGGACCGGCACTGCGTCAAAAAACAGGAGAGAGAAAGAAAGAGTCAAGTGTGTCTTTGAGTGAGGTATTTTATGGATTTCCTTCTACATTCATTTTGTTTAATACAAACCATTTGCCTAACTTTAACATCCGCCTACTTTCCAACTGATTTCAGTGGGCTCAATGTTTTAAAGAGGCATGAAATCTGGGCACTCCATTGTCCCTTTGGAGACAGAGCAATGAAACAGATTGACCATGAACTACTGGACTGTCACTGTCTGAAACATACACTCAGATCTGATTTCTTGAGGACGTGGTTGCTCTGAGCTACTACATCATGCCCTTCCAATGACATGATATCCATACACAAAAGGATTTTTATAACTTGACCACGTTCATCTTCTCCAGGTATTAAATGGATCATACCTTCATTAAAAATGTGACTTACACATACACTGGTGCACATTTATAGCCACTTGCTTCATAGACTAGAATGAAATGTTACACCCTTGGGCAGGAGAACTGGGGATGCGAGAAACAGAATCAAATAACCTGGAATTTGAGCTTCTTACAGCACTGTCAATCCAAATAACTGTTTTCATCAGGATATATTTGTGTTATGCCTCTGGGCAATCAGCATTGAGGCTACTAGCCAAAAATAGTTTATTTTAAGAAGTACAATACTGAACACATTTCTCACTAGGGGAAGGGTTATTGCACGATTAATTAATAAAGTAAAGCTTAGAAAGAAGTGATAATGAACAAGCATTTTCTTGACTCCTGAGCCATCATACTTAATGCTATTATCACACAGTAACCATCATCTAACCTCCTCACAAAAAAAAAAAGATCAAAGCACAATCTTATTTCTGTAAGTAAATCTCTGGGTAAAAACTAACCTAACCTTCCACAAAAGGTCCTGAATCTGAACCACTGAGATCCAAACTGACTGCTCTGGAAAACGACACCTCTGAGCTCACACAGGTACGGTAGATTCATCACATCTATGCAGACAAGTCAATAACGCGGCACTGGAAAAAGTTCCTTCCACTTCTCCTCACCTCGGCAGCCTCCCAGGCACCACCTGCACCTTGCAGGCACATGGTGAAGTGTCCCCTTCCTTCTCCCTCTGTGGTCCCAAGGAACAGGCACTGAGGACTGTCATATATCACTGCGCATGAAGCAAGCAACAGGGCATGGCACCAAGCTGTAGCCTGGGAGTTTGTGGTTTCTGGCGCTGCTCAACACTCAGAGGAGCCTCCCTACAAGCCCTCCAAGTTTTAAGGCTCTTCCTATGTCATGTTGCCTCATGTAGTTGTCATACATATGTCTGCAGCCTATAATATGGTATGCTGGACACTCATCCTTACTATGTAGCCAAACACGTGTAGACACTCATCAGAGCGTCTCATCAGAGCAGTCTGCACTATGCATCTGCAATTCCTGCACCTAAAATTTAGCTATTTTTACAGTACAATCATATTTAAGAAACAACCAAAAGCTGATTTTGATTATGAAGTCCATTTCAATTCATAATTTCCCAACATGTTTTTTATCTTGCAGATGTTTTGTGTACCAAATGTTTAAACTGTTGCAGGCCTTTCACTAACAGGACAAAACCATCATGAATTTTGGCTGACATCCTATTTAATTCAAAACAAGAAATTATTTGATGGAGCTGTAGCTATTTTCCTGTTGCCAAAATGAAAGTAGGTAACAACGGCGTGCTGCCTCCAGACTACAGCTAAGAAAGAAAAACTAGAAGTGGTCTCAAAGTAAACTTTGAGTCTAAAATCACTGATCTTGCCTTTCTATTTGCAATGCATACACAAAAGCGGAAGAAAAACAGATCTTAAATTTTAGAAAAAAAAATAAAAGAGAAATCCAGAGGCAAGGATTTCATGATGTAATGAACCGTTCGTACCCACAGTCACTCCAGAAGCTAATTCCATTCATGATCTCTAAAAAGCAATTAGTGTAAGAACTGAAAATATTGGGGCAATAATGACAATATTTAAAACCATGCAGGCCACTGAAATGCTTTAATTAATTCTTGACATTCATCAAGTTTACAGCTAATTAGTATTGTGCTTGGAAACCAAATTTCTATGGAGCAATTCAATTTCAGCATTAGATGTCCTAATGACTGTTTTATAGTTTAATGCAGAGGCTGGTGCTCTTGCCTTGCGTGTCAGGTACCTTTCTTTCATACACCTCGAACAGCTGGATGCAATTCAATCAGATTAATGAATAGCTGAATTAAATTAGTGACATATTTCAGCCCAATGAATCAGTCACAATTAAGTGTGACACCAGTCCAGAGCCAAACTATCTGGCAATCACTCACTGAGTCAGAGCAAGGGCATCTATCCGCTAGTAGCCAAAGCTAGGTGCAGTAACTCTCTGCCTACTCCTATTTGCTCTCCTCTTCTACACTACTCCTAGCGATATATGAAAGGACTGGGCTACAACCTAAGAAGGGGAATTTCCAACCTTGTCAGAGGAAAAAACCTGTGTTCAAGCCTCCTCCTACTGCTGAGAAACGGTTGCTGCTAAGTCAAAAGTAACACAAAGCTGTCACAATAACTGCACTCAGATAGAGAAAATTGTTAAATCAAACAATTTCATTACACCTGATTGAGGTTTGTGAAATTTCTATTTAACAGCTGAAGTGGTGTCTCACTTCTAGTGGCGTAAAAGATAACCCTGCTTCATTAGCAACCTGAAAATCCCCGCAATTACTAGAAGACGTGAGATTAAAGAGCAGAGACAAGACGTCACACTTGGCTTCTACCACCTGTGTATTTCCAGTGGGCATCATCCTCAGCCAGCCACAGGCTACCTTGCATTTTGTATATGTCGTGAGGTCATCTTTTTTGGAAGTAAACAAAGCCAGACTCTCTAAGGCTTCGCAAAACATACCAGACCCATTCACAGCAGTTTCAGCCTCTCCGGTGATGCCCACAGGACAGTGGGACTACACCTACTTGGACTGAAGTGAAGAGCAGAAAGCGCAGGCCTGGGCTGTGCAGTGAGCTGCACGCGAGTACAGAGCCCCGCTGGAGCCACTGCCTTCCACTCTCCCTCAGGGCAGAGCACTGCTTCCTGCTCCAGAAAGCCACAAGGCAGGAACCGGCATTCCCTGGTGCAAATTTAACTCCTCCGTTCCCACAGAGGATGGCAAAAAACCTGGGCTGAAAACTGGCATTAAGGAAGCTTTACTTTGCAACTTTATTTCATTGATACACCCAGAAGAAACACTCTCCTCCTGCTGGTGAGCACTAAAGAGGCTGGCATGGGAGGTGCTTCTAGGGGCTGCACTTGAGCTCTTCATTCCAGAAGTTCTGCCATTCAAGAGACCCTGTCCTATTGCAAGCATAGGCTTCAAGCACCTCACCTCAAACCTTAGAGCTGTGGTGAGTAACAGCCCTGGAATCTCTCTCGTTGTCTGCCACCCCAGGCAGAATACCCTGGGCAGAGCACCACAATAGGGAATTTCCATGGTTTTCTTCCCTATCCTTTTTTCATCACTGAAAGACGCAGCTCCTTCTGACTTCCCCCATGGAATCGACATGGACACAAAATCCTCCTCTATTCAATCCTTTAAAACACCAAATCTTGACAGAGCAACAGGTCTGATGACAACATCAGTGTTTTGGCTATACAGCATATGCGTGCGGCTCCTCTCTACCAGCCTGCTGCCCTCCTACATTAGCTTACAGAACGTCACAAAGTCAGTAAAGGCACCACCAAGTGCATTCTCAATAAAAGAACCACTTGATTAATTTTTTAAAATATGGGCTAAAAAAAAAAAAATCAGACAAAATAACAAAGCAAATTAATTGAAATGACAAAATATTATTTGGAAAACATAGGGGTTTTTACTTCATACATAAAAGCTGGATTGATCTTAAAAAATAAATTAGATAAATTGACAGAATGAAGTTAACTGGCTACATCTGCTTCCTGTTCATTCATAATGAATATTTATTCATCACGCCGCTCTGCTGAGGGGTATATACTCGATCCAGATAAGACAAAGGATTTATAACCACGCTCTATCCTAGCTAGTTCACTGAACAGATTTAATTTACAAGTGTGACTTCAGATGGTGAATTTGAGAAGACGCGAGGTTAAACTCCAGGGGCCCATGGGGTCACACCAGGTCCTTTAAACCTAACTCTGCTGAACTCTGGCTCTCAGGTTTCACAAGGATGAAGAACAGCTTTTCCAGCACAGTGTTATGAGCATTCACACAGATGCAGCAGCATTCACACCAGCAAAAAGTCTGTTAGACTCCTGATGCAGTGGTTACAGAAATCAGAATTCAGCATTTGTTACAATTCATTAAATCAAAATGCATTAAAGCTGCCCATATGGAAACAGCTGCAGGATGGGAAACTAGGACAAGAAATTTCCAATCTACATGATGCTATAGTAGCATGCTGCTTTCTGCACTTGCGAAATGCGCTTCCCCTGTCAACAGCACTCCTCTGAAACACGGGGCTCTGAATTCGGTGACAGAATGCAAATTCACAGTACTGAGACTGTGATAATTAAGAAGGGTGAAGGAAAATGTAATTTAGCTGGATTTGATCTTAACTGCGTGTTATGCTTTATTATGAGAAACAATTTGGGTCTGTAATAGGATACAACTGAGGGTAAAAATAAATAAATATCTTTTCTTTTAGGAAGTTTCCCAACAGTGAAGTCTGTCAGACTCTGAAACAGTCTTATAAGAAATGTCATTGGTACCATAAAACTAAAGCTACTGGTCTGTCCCCCAAGATGCCCATCACGGGTGCCTACACAGCACAGACTTAAGTGATGGAGTCTTTTCCTACATCCTGCTTTCAAAGGTCCCAACTCAGAGGTCTAATACCCAGGCAGGTGTCACAACGACACTAACAAACCAAATGAGGTACCTGGATTGAGTTAGTAAGGAAATGGTTGGGCATGATGATCTTAAAGGTCTTTTCCTGCCAAAACGATTCTATGATTCTATGAAAGAGCCATCTCCATCCTCTCCAAAATTTTTATCTCAAGATGAGATTCAGCAAAACTAAAATTCCTGAAGCTCTTGACAGACTGCTCAACAAGAGTGATTTTGTCACAATGGTATAATTATAATTTTTATACCAATGTAAGCGAAGACAGTACTTTAAGAAAGGAGTAAAACATCATTTTTTATTTTTCTTAATTCAACTGAAGGTACTAAGGGAAGGAAGAACAAATGCCCTTAAGTATGTTCCACAACCTTGTGCTTGAACAACCCACTTCATAAAGCTACACAGAGAGTTTTGTAAAATCCACAGCACAGCTTCAGAAACTGAGTTTTACAAATCCTGCTGTGAGAAAGGCACTCAGCATGTTACCAGCACAGGAAGCTTTGTTATGGACAGCAGTGCCTCAGCTAAAGCTGCTGGATGATGTTCTAGTTCAGTACCGTGCCACTAGAGGCTAATGGGGCTGTAACAGATCCTACCAACATATATAATTCAAATACACAGATTCCATCTGCAGTGAGTCTGCCCATCTCACCATCTAAGCTGCTGAGCTTGATGAACTCATCTCCTGCAGAAGGAGAAAGCCCCAGGCTCAGGTAACTCCAAGTTATTTTAGAGGGGACTTCTATCTACCATGTAGGGTATCCAGTGTGGATGCTGATGTTTGCACCTTATACTTCCCTGACAATTAGGGTAGGGAGATCAGTGACTCTGAAGCACAAGGAGCATCTACATGCTCCTTAATACCAAGGTTCTCCACCTCCCTTTGCTGACAGCTGCTCTTCTCGGGCTGAATGGAGAGCTTGGCTCCTAACTCAAGCTCAGTAATTTAGAAAATCCTCCCCACCCTTCATGCAGTGAGAAAGGGTTTTTCTAGCTCTGTATTCACACACTACTTTGTAGCTCCTCTTTACCTAGATACAGATACACACTGCCATGCTGCTGGTAATTTAAAAAGTAATTAAAAAAAAAATCTCACAAAGAACCAAAGGATCTCCGCTGGTGCGAGCTGTCTTGAGGGTCAGTTCAGTGTTACTCTGTGAAGCCTGGAGAGAGTTCAAATCACTTACCAGTAGTTGTATTTTAATGTTAAGCATGAGAATGGAAAATGCTCAGATTATTTTGCTGCTTTGATGTTTTCAACATTTTGAAGATAATTTATCCATTACCTTTCTTTCTTAATCATCCTTCCTCAGTTGTGGAGGTGCTCTTGTATGTTTGGTTACAGAGCACAAGAAAAGAAACGCGCATTAATTAAAAAACATACAGAAACACCGGGTTTGGAAGGGACCTCTGAAGATCATCTAGCCCAACAACCCTGCTAGAGAAGGATCACCTAGATCAGATCACACAGGAACAAGTTCAGATGGGTTTTGGCTGTCTCCAGAGACAATTCCACAACCTCTCTGGGCAGCCTGTTCTAGTGCTCTGTTACCCTCACAGTAAATAGGCTTTTCCTTATGTTTAGACTGAACCTCCTCTTTACCAGTTTGTGACCATTGCCCCTTGCCTGTCACTGGACATCACTGAGAAAAGTCTCACCCATCCTCCTGACACCCACCCTTTACATATTTATAAGTACTGATGAGATCTTCCCTCAGTTTCATCTTCTCCAAGCTAAACAGACCAACTCCCTCAGCCTTTCCTTGCGTGTTAGATGCTCGAATTCCCTAATCATGTTAGTGGCACAGTGTTGGACTCTTTCCAGTAGTTCCTTGTCCTTCTTGAACTGGGGATTCTGAAACTGGACACAGTACTCCAGATAAGGCCTCAACAGGGCAGAGTAGAGTGAAAGAAAAACCTCCCTCGACCTGTGAAGTGCTGGGGCCTGAGTTGTGGGCCCCAAGTTGGAGTTGACCTGTGAATGAGTCTCAACCTAGCAGAATGCTTTGTTTTTCTTAACGGCTTTACATTCCAGAGGCAGAATCCGTGTTTTCATTGCTCTGCCCTCACCCAGGTGCTCATGGTTGGAATGGTGGGTGAGGACAGGATTATANGGAGTTCAGTGTTGGCCTGTGTGATCAGGCAACTGATGGCAGCATAAAATGATGATAGCTGAACCAGTACAACAACCTGCTGGCCACACTCTTCTTAATGCACCCCAGGGTACCATTGACCTTCTTGGCCACGAGGGCACATTGTTGGCTCATGGTCAGCCTCCTGTCTACCAGGACTCCCAGGTCCTTTTCCCCAGAGCTGCTCTCCAAAAGGTCAGCCCCCAGCCTGTACTGACAATTGGGGTTGTTCTTCCCCAGATGCAGTACTCTACAATTGCCCTTATTGAATTTCATTATGTTTCCCCCTGCTCAATCTCCAGCCTGTCCAGGTCACACTGAATGGCAGCACAGCCTTCTGGTGTGTCAGCCACTCCTCCCAGTTTTGTATAACCAGCAAGCTTACTGACGGTACACTCCATGCCTTCATCCAGGTCATTGACGAATACACTGAACAGGGCTGGACCCAGTCCTGACCCCTGGGGGACACCACTGGCCACAGGCCTTCAACTAGACACTGGCCCACTGACCACAACTCTCTGGGCTTTGTCCTTCAGCCAGTTCCCAATCCACCTCACTGCCTAATCATCCAATCCACACTTCTTAAGCTTGGCTGTGAGGATGCCATGAGAGACAATGTCAAAAGCCTTGCTGAAGTCAAGGCAGACCACATCAACTTCCCTCTCCTCCTCTATCCATCTAGTTATGTCATCGTAAAAGGCTATCAGATTGGTCAAGCATGACTTCCCCTTGGTGAACCCATGTTGACTACTTCTGATAATCCTCTTTTTCTCTACATTCTTTGAGATGATGCCAAGAACAAGTTGTTCCATCACCTTTCCAGGGATGGAGATGAGGCTGACCAGTCTGTAGTTACCCAGGTCTTCCTTCTTGCCTGGCTTTCTTCCAGTCCTCAGGCACCTCTCCTGTTCTCCATGACTTTTTAAAGATGATGGAGAGTGGCCTAGCAATGACCTCTGCCAGCTCCCTCAGCACTTGCAGGGAGCATCGCATCAGGGTGCATGGATTTGTGGAAGTCCAGTTTACTTAATTGATCTCTAAACCAATCCTCTTCAACCGAGGTAGTCTTCCTCTCTCCTGACTTCTTCTGTAGTCTTCTGAGTGCCGGCCTTAGCAGTAAAGACCGAGGCAAAGAATGTATTCAGTAACTCTGCCTTCTCTGGCTCTCATATATTTGTGGCTTTCAGTCCTATGACCTTTAAAAAGTGACAAGCATGGGCAGCAATTTCTATTTGCTTTATTTTTCAATGCCTCATTTACAGGGCTTTCTGGAGTAGTTATTCTCAGTGCTCATATGACCAGCACCAGTGCCTAAGCACCTCTACTTGCAGAATCTGGGTAGTGCATCCTATATACACAGAAAGCATACTGGTTTCACTGGCAAGAGCCTCAAACATAGCCCTAATTTTTGGATTACAGCATTTTTCTAGCACTGGACACATGTGGATTGTCTACAGCAATGTATCAAATCGGTGTTGAAAACACATTTTGGTAAGGTACTCACTATTATTAAGGCTTCCAGGTTATGTGCAATTTCTTACAAAGAAAAGGTTTCAGTCTATTGTGTTCTTTACATAGCTACAACTGTTCTTATTTTACCTGCCACTGAACTATCTGCTACATCTGTTTGCTGATAAAGGTTATTTACTGCTTCTAGCAGGTCCACAGAGGCCCTGTGTAACTGAGGATACAAGGAGTCTCGTTCATTGTACAAACCTTTGCTTCTGTCATTTCCTTAAAGTCTACCATGCCCTTAAGACTGAAATCTAGAAATTGATGCTAAAAAGAAAAGCCTATTTTTAACTCATGGATCCCCTGCTAATTCAGCTAGTTGTAAAGCAGTGCAGGACTTGTGCCTCAGGCCATGGTTCGATGCAACAGTAAATCCAACTTGAGAGCTCCTCCTACCAGATCAAAAGCAGTGTGGCTACTCAAAGCAAAGTGCTGATCCAACGTAAACTAACTTGGGCAAGCTGTACACGTTCCAAAAACGTCAACGGATTAGCTTTGTAACACCAGGCTTCATGCTTAATCAGGTGTCATTTGTCCTCCTGCAGCCAGCATAAAGAGGGCATAAACTTTAGATTGCACAGTCCATCTTAGGAATGTAATCATGCGGCCATATTTGGTTCACGTCAAATTGTACCATTAGGGGAATCTAACCGAGTTGCAGATCTGCCATCAATCACCTGGAAGAGAAAGATGCCAGATTGCAGTGTTTGAGATGATTAAAAACTCCAGCGCTAAACTTGCCGTTAGTGGAAGTATATACACTGTTGTTACTGAAGGAAGCTGGGTAACAAATCATTTGATAATTCCATGAAAGCAGTAATGTGTAGATAACCCAAGTAATGTATTTTAGAAAACTGATAGTTTTTCCATTGCCAAAAGCCTCTTTACATTAGTTCATTGCTACAATAGCTCAACTTTACTTTCCTCTTTGTATTCCTGCTAGTTCCTAGGCCCTTTCTTGATGTTGTTAGAAGTCTGCTCAGGTTCCCTCCATCTTCCAGAACAACCATAGCTGATTTGGGAGGCAGAATTCCTGGGGTTTGTTGTCTTTTTGTTTGGCGTTTTTTTTTTAAATAACTAGCCCCAGAACATAGTTTGCTAAATTACAACAGAAATACTGACAGGTAACAAAACATATCAGATTGTTTCTGTCTATGATCTTGACAGAGGAGTTGTAAATATATACTACCCAGGCAATGCATAGAAAGTTTACCAAACATGAGTTGGTTTTGAAAACAGAGAAATCACAGGACTTGCAGGCATGAAGAAAGTTTGTGCTGAACATTTGGTTTATTTTAAATATCTTGAAATCTGCTTAGAAGTCTCTCCCACATGCCTACACTAGAGAAATGATTCGTACCCCCTATCAAAACACAGAGCAGGACAGTCAGTAAAGGGAAACATTTCCAGCTACTTTGCCATGTGTTCATAATAACCAAGCCATAATCTAGCATAAAATAAAAGACGAGCTCTCTGCCTTCGGTGTTGAAACACTAGCAGTACCAGTGGCAATGTGTGTGCTATTTTGTTGCTGTTGGTATAAAGCTTGATTTGTACCAAGTCCAAATCACGTTGTCAAAGAAATTTGTCTACCAGGTATACAGTTCACATTTCCCTTCCACTCGAAATTACTGATGAATTGCTGATTTAGCAAATATGGCAAATTTTGCTTTTCTTCCGTGAGAGAGGATCCTTCCCAACTCCCTAACATGAACAAAACTCATTTGGGATACATGAGAATTTTATTCTTCAATGTTACAACCTCCATACTGATGCTAGCAATCCACACTGAAAGAACACACAGTATCTGAGAAATTGTACAGCCCCAGTTTAGGGCATCTGCGCACAAATATACAAAATAGAGGCACTCAGACACAAGATCATTTGCCTAATGTCATTCAGCTTGTGCTGTGAAGTATGACTGCAATGTAAATCTCCCAAATCCCAGGCCATCACCTTACCCACTGGACTGAGATTACACTATTAGTAGTTCATTAGTAGTTCATTCAACAGTTTTGTGGCATCCACCCAGTTTAGACACCAGTCACCTCTATCATTCACAGCATAATCTTCATGTCAAAAAGCTAGGTGACACTGAGAAATCCAGTTTAGGATTTCCTACCAATATTTTCAATGATACTTTTAATGCCAACAAAGAAAATCTATTATTCCCAACATCCTTTACACACACACTTTGGATAGAGGAAGAAAGAACAGTTAAAACAATTTCACTAAAGGATCTAATTAATCTAAAAATTTAAAACTGTAGTAAACTCATTAAGATTAATGTCTAGGAACAATAACTGGCTAATTTTCAACAGACTAAGCCTGCAAGTCAACTAGAGCTGTTCGAACGAAGGCCCCAGGTATCAATCCACCCCAAATACCTGAACATTAGGCAATTTCAAATACTGACGAATGTATTTAAAAAATCTTTGACTGCTCATGTGGATCTGCTTTGTTTTTTAAGGAACATATCTTCAGCCAAAAATTGAAAGGAACTGCCCCTATGAACAATGCTTTTCAAGACAGAAAGTACACTAGAGAACTAGAGAATCACCACAGCCTGACAATCCAAGCCTAAAGACAGACCCCGTGATTAAACTTGTGAATGGTGTTAATGTTAGGGAAGAACTTTCTTCTAATATTGCAAAACGAAAAAGTGCAGTTTAGTGAATGTGATTTATTCCGGTACTTCATGAATGACCAAGAAAGACAGAATTGCTGGGAAGTCACCTTCACTGAAATGAGGTTGTATCCACCTGTCAAAAAGATGAACACCCAGTGCGCCTGGTGCTACCACAGTGGAACCTCCTCCTCCGGGATGTCCAGGACTGGGCTTCCCCACCACTTCACAGCAATATAGCTAGAAGTTGCCTTCCCCCTCCCCTAAAAGTCAGCTTTCAACAAGCAGTAAAGTAACAGCTCGCCCACACAGAGATGGAGAAAAGACAAAACCATTGTTTGATAGCCTGTTGCCATTACAACACAGTAACACTCTGAATGAGAAGTTCATGCATGTTCTACTCAGACATTTAATGATCTTTAATACATACATACTAGTTTCATACTTTGACTTGTTCCATACTAACTTCTTTAATGTTGCTCCGTAGCAAGCACTGAGTATTTTCCCTCAAAATAAGTCTGTATTGTCATCAGCTAAGACAGTTCTTGGTTCAGTCTTCTCAACCTTCTAGCATAGGCTTTCTTCAAAATGTAATTCTATTACTACTTTTAAATACTTCTTCTCTCTTGCCTCCATCCACTTCCACATCAGACTGTACAGCCTAACAAAACAGAAACTGCTGTGCCACAGCTCCTTGTGTTGGATGCCTAACTTGAAGCCATAAAAGTCTGACTGAAATCTCTCTAACTGGTAAAAGGCTGTATTTCTCAAAAATAAAAGTGACCTTTCCTAGTTCATATACAAAGACCTTCCCCACCTTCCACACAATATGGATGACTTGTCAAGTCTGGCTCCTTTCTGAACACGGCTGGGGCCACTACACGGCTTTTGTCAGTAGTTACTGTGTCTGCATTGGAAGAAGTGAGCTGTTTTGATGGGGCATGAGTCTTGTTAGCCAAAAAACAAGAACCACATTAATGCAACAGTCCAATATTCAGAAGGCTTGTTTTTAGCCCTGTTCCCACACTGGTTAAAAGAATTTCCTACACTGAGGATTGACTAAATGAGTTTTTCACTTTTTTCACAAGATTCATGGTCTGACATCATTTTCAGAACTGTGGCTATGGGTTTAAACTCTGCTTAAAGCAAAATTACGGCAAGCTTCACACTCAGTGCAGGGCATGAATTCGTAATTGTTGAGAATTTTTATATATTTAATCTATTATTTATTAGATTTTTTTACTGTTGTGCTTTTAACAAAACAATTTTGCAAATAACCTTTTGCCAATCTGAACATATAAAGCAATCCTTGGGGGTATAACACTTTTCAGTAGAGCTGAGTGCAAGGTGACTGGTGCTGTCCTATGGCCAGTTAACCCGAGCAAAACCAGCCTTGCGCCTCCTCGTACTCCTTCCCCTCCCTTGACACCTATAGTGGTGCTTGTGAAATCTGTGGTGCTGAGCAGGTTGAGGAGTAACCAAGGATTGCTGTCAGGCTGCCTGGGCTCCTGGAAGTGGCAGCCAGCTGCAGACTGGCACGGATGCCAGCACAAGAATGGGAGAGGGAAGATGCAGCGAGGAGAGGAGCAGAAGTGGGAGGGCTGCAGCAGCTCAGCCTGAACTGGCTCAAAACATGCTGGAACTACATTCTGCAAGTGCAGTTCTGGATCTGCAGTATCCTGTTTATCAATAAAGTAGAGGCTCAGGATCCTCTCTGTCTCTTCCACCATGACACTCTGTCCATTAAGTCCATAAGCTGCAGAGTGACCCAACATTATGATCAAGAGCTGTCTTGTACTGAGCACACAGCAGACGTGATTCAGGTGCTAAAACATTGGCCCAACAATGTACCTTTCACTAGCTGAATAGTATCTGGAGACTTTCAAAACCAAAGCAGCTGAGGATTGGAATCTGTTTTGTATAATGCAGAACTGGAGACTACTGAAGCAACACTTGTTACAGAGTAGACAGAAATGTAACTTGGGTATTAAAAGTATTAAAAACTCTCTGCGAGTACCAGCTTTAGTTCCAAAAGCACAGCAATTCAAAGGAATGGAGAAACCATCTTGCATACAAATATATAGAAATCAATGTCTGATATGAGTTCATTTCACTCCACAGAAGTGTACTACACTAAAGAAAAATGTGAAAATAATCATCATTCCAGGAAAAAAAAAAGTCAATAAACATCTAAGTGAAACAAGTCTCGCTCAGTAAAATCTGTTTATTGAAATGCCAGCTCCAGCCCAACTATTGCTCCCTCTAACAATGCTAATTTAATGAGTGACTCTTGTAAATGAACATTCTCTGTAGAGACAGCTGTAGTGTATGCAGAAGAAGCTGTTTGGGTTAGCCTTGGGAGCAGGACTTCGTACCCTCCTCTGAGACAGCTGCCACCGCTCAGGATGAGCTAAGAAATTTGAGACCACTGGAACCAGTGGACTAAGATAGGCTGCAACTTCATTCCACCTTTTTATACATCAGTTGGTTCAGAGCTATGATTAAAAAGAAATGTAGTTTCCCCCCTCCGCCCCTGCCCAGGCCTAGATTTGAGGCAGCCGTCAGGAAAGCAGCAGTTACTGCCTGCAGTTGGATACAGCAACTCAGACCTTGAGCAAAGCAAGAGCACAGGGACAGCACCGACCACTTCCTGGGTGCTAAATCCTCCTCTCCAATAGACGAGGTTGCAGCACCAGCTGCACTCATTCAGGAATTACACACCACTACAACGTGGACACAGAATGGCTGCAATCTCATGCAGAATAGGCTCAGACTCACAGTTTTTGTTTGAGACTATAAACATGACCTATCAGTGGAAGGAATACGCTTAATGACCACTGTTACAAACTTCATCGGGTTATATACAAATTAAGCATAATTTCTTCCAAAACAACCTAATACTATATCCTGATACATAACTCTACCTCCCTTTGATCTTAACCATTTTTACTGCAGGTATCTAAGACAAGATCAACATTCTGTTTGACAGACAGAATAACAAACGTGGCAGGGCAAAGACTTGTTTAAAGTGACTGTATATGTGAGGTACAGAAGCAAAGTCTCCCAAGTAACCAAAGCACCAGGTCTGAGAGGTTCCCATTCAGTGCCTGAAGGTTCATAAGCCTGAATGTCAGAAACACCACAAACACACAGTTATCCTATAACCAGGGTGTAGATGGGTGGTCCCAAGAGACAACTTACAAAAGAAACCCAAATGGAAAGTTTTCTTACTTGTTTAAATCTTCCTTGATGAAATTTGAAAAGTAGTGCTGCAAAATAACAGTAGTAATAGTAACAACAATAATGATAGTAATAAGGAAAGGACCAAACTCTGTGGCCTGGTTCTGGGTCCCTTGCACCCCGGTGTGCTGCCATACCTCCATGGAGAAGGTTGTTCTAGCAGCAGTCCCAAGCACCACGGGCATTCTGGGCTGGGCAGAGGGAGGTCACTTCAGCTGGTTGCGCTCCAGCAATTCCCAGCTGCTGCGCAGTCCCCAGGGAGCGCAGCAAGCTGGTGTGGGGTAGACTGGCAGATTGGCTTGGGCAGGGAAAGCCATAAACAACTCTTTGCTAGCTTGTTCCCCCTCCCCCCTGCACCAAGCAAATACCAGCAGACCACACAATCCTGCAAAGGGAGAGATGTTGGGCACTTTTTTTTTTTAGGAGGTAGTTTTTCAAAGAGGTACCTGGAGAGTCTTCAATAGTCCACTGCTAATTTGTGAACACAAAGATCTAGCTTTTCGGCATTACGCTTCATCTCTCACCTGCTCCCCCTCCAGTGGGAGCAGCAGCAGCTTTCACAGGGCAGGACTCCATAGGAGCGGGAAGCTAATTACCAGATGTCTTGTAAATCTTTCCAATCTGCACAACTTCATCCAGTTTGCAATGCTTAACATCAGCTCTTTTGGAACCTTTTCATCCTTATTTTTGTGTAACAAATTTTCAACAAGTCAGGAGTTCTTTGTTCTCTCCTAATAAAACAGCCTAAAATGTTAACAGTTCAGCATGAAACTAATGAACTAAATGCACTTCTCTGGAGATCTGAGCAAGAAGTACAGGCATTTCCAGATTTATGGGAAAATTCATTAATTCTGGAAAAAGTGCTTTGGGCTGTTTCTTTAAAATAACTTTAGAACTACAAAAATGAATACAAACAACAGTTGTAAATTATTTATGTGTTTTGCCAAACATAGGGCCACTCAAATGCCATGGTTATTGAGGACAACTTAAAATAAAAATTTAAAGGGGGCTGAAAAGCGGAGTAGACCAAGTCAGACATTTGCTCAGATGCAACTGTTCTGTCCACAAAATTTTACTCTGAATAACCGCTAGTGGCAATGCAGAGATGTACTGCAGAGCCTTGAGCATTCAAGTCTACAATTTACATGAATGGAAATGATTTTCAATTGCCTCCTCTTGAAGGATATATTGAAAAAGATGAAGAGTGAAGAGTTAGTCGGCTGAGTATTTCTGCTCCTGCAGTACTGCTGACAGAGGAGACTGTCAGTTCTCCCTAACCTATTTCAGTGGGATGCATACCAAGGAACCATATAGATTTAGTAAGAAATGAATCCTCCAGCTGGCAGAGTTGAGAGGGTTCTGAACCACCACAGAAGAAGGCTGGTAACATCTCCACAGCTGCATCTGACTGCAAAGTGAATGCCTGACCGTGCTCTGACTGGGCTATGGAAGGAAAGATGAGTGTGAACTACCCAGGAAACACGTTCTGTGTTCAGGGCCAAGTAGAATGGGTGGCATACAGCTGTTTGCTACCTGTATAGCAGCAAAGTTTGGTTTAACATAAAGGTTGCTTTATTTAAACCTCTTTGGCCAAAAGTAACAAAGCAAGAACGTTCACCTTGGGCAAAACACCCAGGCTGCTGGATGCCACCTGCTCTGGAAAGACTGTTGTGACTAGAACTGGAAGCAATACCCTCCCTTTTTAGCTTGTACACATTCTAATCTGTGGATGCTGCAGACCACAGGGTGTAAAAATAACCTGTTTCAGTACTCAGTATTAAATGTATTTAGATGCATGCATTTCAGGTAACAAGCCTAAAATACAATGTACTTCTTGCTACAAGTAGCATCTTTCCCCCTTCCAAAACCTTAAGTACCTAGAATACTGTTCTCGGTTGATTATTTTCACAAAATCACTCAGGCAATGTCAAGTTTATAGGAACTGCACTAGAGAAGGTGCAGCTATGCCCCAAACCAAGTGACACTGTTCATTTGAGCTGCTGTTGCAAGCAAACACTAGTATGAACTACAAAGCCTCTCTCGCTGAAAAGGGGCAAACACAGAATTAGTGGCTGTGTTCACATGTGGACAACTATCTAGGAGGATTATGGCTACATGAAGTTCCCATTTTGGCAGGCACAGAATGACATGATCCCCCCCATCACCAGTACGGCCACAGCTCCCAAGCAGCAAAACTCAGTGAGAGAGGACTGGGCCCTTCTATCACATGTTACATCCCTGGTGCCTTTGGAAGAAAGGAAACAAGAGGCCTCATTCATTCAAATGAATTCAAAACAACAGGCCAGAAGAATTGCCCCCATTTACAGAAGTGCAACTGCAGTACCTGAAAGACCGTGCCAAAAGGGTAATGCTAGGGCAATAACAGTGATTTTTTTTCCAATCAGACTAAAAGCAATAAACTGTGCAAAACATCCTAGGAAGGGAAGTACTGCAGAATCTGGTACTATTCTCCTGCTGAGAGTCAATGCTGAAGTGATGACATCAGTAATTTCTATCTGACTTTTTCCATATGCTTTTCTTGCATTCAATGGTAACAGTCACTCTTGTCAGCTCCTAAGGAGTCCCTCCTAAGTTTTTGTGTACTGAAGATAAAAAAAAAGATTTACACTGTTTTCCTCCAGGGCACTTGGCGCCCCATGATACCCTGAATGCTTTAAACACTTACTAATGCTTCTTTTCTTTAAATGTTAAGAAGTTTCAGTCATTATTACAGCATTTTTACAAGCAGGGCTTTGTAAAAAGATAAATCTCCTAACATGCTTTGAATCAGTCAATCTACAACCCTTCCATGCCTCTCAAACACTTTAGAGCAGGCACCTCCGTTTAAAGACCTGTCCTGGAGAGACCTCCAGCATGTGGCACCACCTCATGAACACTGACTCATCTGAGCCATGGAAGAAGCAGCAGACCACCTTTAATACAAGGCACTACACCACTGAAGGTATAAAGACAGTGATTAGCAATCTGAAGTGAAGCGTATCACGACGATATATTCTTGACGATGCTCCTTAGCTTTCTTAGTTCCATTTTTAAAGCTTTATATATTCTGCAAATTGGCATTTCTCTGTTTCTCGGATCAACAAAGTGGCTATGCCAAGTGTTCCTACAAACAAAAATTACACTAGTCACTTAACCATCAGCTGCCTACACAGTCATAAACTCATCCACTCAGCACAACTATATTGCAGTTACAAATCCTGACCAGACTTGCAGTCTGATGAGGGAAGAACTTTATGGGGTACAGAGGAAGGTGAATTCACTGAGCTGTGGGGAGCAGGTGTCATTGGGATACACCTCAGAAACCTGAGCATTCTCCCCAGACTGTGGATATGGAACAGACAGGTGCTGTCAAATGCTGGGCTTTGAAAATCTCTAATGCTCTGAAGGTCAAGCTCCACCTTGAATTCATCTAAAAGCCAGGAGGCAATTCTGTTGGCACTCCCAACAAAGTGCTACCTAACAAACAGGCACAGGCTGGATTTTGGCTTCTGAATGGTGTCCAGGCACAGCTCCAAGCAGTGTATCATGCAGTCAAGGCACAAGGTGAAGCAGGTATGAATAAGGGCCACATTGAAAACAACATGGCACACACAACATGCCAAGCACAAATAAACTAAACATAGCTGTCTACTTGGCTTCAGAAAAGCATCCAACAGAAAGATAAATCCCAGCTTTCCAATGCTGACTTCTCCCCACCTTCATCTCCTTGCTGTTCAATTAATTTTGACAAGTTAGGTCCACAAAACTAATGTACTGCTTCTGCAGACTGTACGTTTCCAGCCTCTTCATAGTTCAAATTTTCAAGCTCTTCTACACCTTCCCACTCCATTCACAGCCTTCTCAACCTTCCTTCATGATGCAAAGAATATATATGTCTTCGCTAAAATCTCAGCCAGCAGAGACCGACCGCGGTTCTCCCAGAATGTGCCTACATTTGCTCTACCTCTCTCCCTCCATCTGGCTCAATCAAACACCCCCCAATCCATCTCAAAGAGATCTTCTTCCTCTTCCCTTGAATATGCCCCTATTACTCCTTCAAACTGTTACTCGTCTTAATCTTCTTATAATGACGACAACCTTCATCTCATGAAGACAAAATTCCTTTTCCTTGACAATCTAACAGACTCAAGGAAGATATATTAATTATAAATGACAGTTATCTGCTTCATATCTATTGAAAATATTCATTAGATAGACAGAAAGCAATACTTAAGCATTTTGCACCATCTCTGATTCAAACACAGATTGAATTATTCACCTAAGACTCATATTCAAACTGGACAAGTTTTATTTATAAAGCTTTTCTTCTAAGCATGCCTGAGATAACCACATAGCAACCAGAAACTACTGAAATCTAAAGTATTTTTTCTCCCTGGATTTCTAGTCAAATGAATGCAATGATTCTCTTTGTTCATAGTAAAATACTTCTTAATTGGTTATGCCTGTTGCATAACAATATAGAAACAATCTATCATGTTTTTACTATAAACGAAGTCTAAAGAGGATGATACACTGCCTCTAGCTGTTTGCATGTTAATCTCAAACAACTATATCGATGCAAATCTGCTGCAGTTACCTCAAATACTTTGATCCATTGACAGTGCTTATATTTCTACTGTCAACACCCATTTCTCCTTAAAGATCTTTCTTTTTAATCTAGAAATATTTCAATAGTGAAGAATAGAAATAGAAAAGGAAAACAACAAGGAAATATTAGAGGAGATTAAAAATTCATAAACTAGGAAATGCTGTATTTGAAGTTATACATGGCGATCTTAATTCTAAACTCTCCTACAACTTCCTGAAGTTTCCTCTATCTTAAATAATTTTTCACAACTTTAGAGACACCACCTTTTAGTAAGACAACTATGTTGTTCCTATAACATACAGAGCGAATTGTCTGTACCCAGCTTCCTGCTAGCCAAAAATACCAGGGAACAACTACGGTTTGTGCACTGAGCCAAGCTCACCAACATATCCCCTAAAACAACTACGAGGAAGACTGTTCCACAGCTACAATGACTTACATGTTATATGGTTACTAACCTTGATAGGAAAGAAAAAGTCTTGGAGAATAGTGTTTGGGTTTTTTTTTTCTAGAAAAGACATCAAACTAATGCCAGCACTGTAACAAAAGAATGATGCAAATATACAAGAAATGAAATATTACGGGATGTATTAAGTGTGAATGAAAATGTAGACAAAAATAGCACCATCAATTTGAGAAACAAACAGTAATTTAAAGGATCTGTACAGTTTAGGACAGTTGTAGGTACAATTTCAGAAATGTTTCAAGGAGTCTGCTAAACATTAAAAATGCATATGTATAAACATTCAGATTTGTAATTGTTTTACACTTGGGCCTTTGTAAAGTTACCCAAGCAGCAGCAGCAGCAGCTGCATTCCTTCTGAGCTTAGCACTCTGAATCCTCGTTTTTTGTAAGAAAGCCGAGAAACGGTAAAATACCCTCCCCGACTTCTTCACAGTAAATTCTCAGCCAAAAGCTCTGAGAGTTTGCTTGCTTGCTTGCTCTCTCCCCTGACCATTACATTTGACACACTTGACAGTACAAGACGGTTTCCCTACCTCCTCCTTTCTTTCAGCTTATGTGACACTGCTGTCACTTTTCTGCAACTTGTAGCTAAATCAGAGCTTGAGACAATACAGGTCAGTAGTCAAATACCCACAAAAAAGACATAGGATTGAATAATTTATTCTGCAGACCTCCAAGAGTGAGAATGACTTTCATCTGTAAAGAAATAATCTCATGTCCCCTCTATCTTAATAAATGAAACTGTTTGTTTTTCTATAATTTGGAACAAAACAGAAATATTTGCTTTCTTTGGATTTAGTTTTCTCAAACACTCTATTTTTACTTCAGCTGAGGACCCAGATTCAAAATACATCTGTATTACTGAAGAAGATAAAAAAATTATCCCAGCAGCAGCATGTCTAACTCTAAACCAGCTCTTCCAGAGAAATAAAGTTTTTCATCAGCCTGAGGCTGGATAGCACAGAAACACCCACAGAAGACCCATTGGCAAAAGCACCCAAACCCCAGTTAAAACCTCCAAAAACACTCCCAGGGATTTCTGCACAGCTACTCAATCGTGACCAAATCCTTCCAGAACGATCACGCTCCAGCAGCAGAAACAAGCAACTAGTAAGAAGCAAGGGCAGCAGAAAAACTCCACCAGTGTGTGGTGCACATAAATGATATGGACAAGTTGCTTTTTCCCAAAACCCACCTCAGTGCCACCACACTGCTCTGCTCTGGCAATATATGCCATGCCAGAGGCTGCGGGAGGCATGAGCTGGCCTTGTCCATGGTGACTCCATGAATGAAGTCTAGCAACAAACCAACTCACATTTGAGTGCAGCTTCAATCCATTTTTCTGCCTACAGCAAGTCAGGTAATGCTGAGGAGAGGTTAAAGCTATCTATATGGTATCTGTATGGCGTCCAGCTCTACCAGCTGGACAGTGCCTGGGCTGTGCCCTACTCCATAATTGAGAGGAATTTTCAAAGTCAAACACTATCTCCAGACTTCAACAGATCCCATGGGTGTTTTAACAACAAAAAAACAACAAACCAGAAAAACCCAGCCCCAAAAACCTAAACCCTCAAACTCTATGTGGTTGGGGTTTTTAATCACACTTTGCTCAGAAACACTAAAAATAAACTCTGCCAAGGTAGGGAGTAATTTGCTTATTTGATGAAGTAAACCCAGACTATGTCAGCAGACTCACTGCATCCCATGGAATTGTAACCAAATGAAGGTACTCGCATGGATTTTAAAGAAAGGTCTGGCTGGGAAAGGCCTGGTACTGTTCCCTCAGCCCTGGGTGCCTGCCCTCATAAGTCCTGCACCGAAAGGACAGATGCCCTATACTAGACAAGGTGTCCTATACTAGACCTGTTACTGGTCTTAGATGGGAATATCCGTTGGAGGAGAGGTTACAGATGTCTTTGTTCTGGTAGAAGTACCACACGCACAGCAACAAGCAATACCAAGTCTGAGATTTGACTCCAAGACAACATTCAACTTCTTCTCTGCATGCTGATGAAACGTTAACTTTTGAAGCCTAATTATGATCATTGAAATTTCAATAAACTCACTCAACTGTTGAACAACAAACCAAAACATGTTATCAGGAGGGATTTGTTCAGAGCCGCCAAGGATACACTTGGCATGTCCTGCTCCTCTGTTCATTTCAGTGGGGCTGTTCCAGAACAAACACGTATTCAGAGAAATTTAAATAGTCTGGAGCAGCTGGATGCAATCTTGATGCTTACTTAGGAGAGCAGCGTTCAAAAGCATGTCCAAAAATAAACTAAAAGCTGCGTTCTCAGGTCCAGACTTGGGGGGATATTCATGTGACTGCTGAGGAGCTGTCAGTGGTGGGTCTGTGGGAACTGGTGGAGAGGAGCACAGAGGAGAGGACCACTTTCCCAGTGGTTATGGATAGTCAGACAGTGGCTCAGTTTTGTTACCTGGGAAACATTACAAATGTCAGCAGTGAGAGGTCAACTAAAAGGAGCTTAAAATGATAAATGAGATCAGCGTAATAAGCACTATTACCTTCCATTCCTAAAGAGACGGAGTTTATGTTGGCTGGAATAATTTTAGAAACATCCCACACAGAACATATTACAGGAGGATTTTCTATTTTCCCCTTTCCTGAAGATTTACCAGAGACCTCAACAAGCTCTCAGGAAAACAGGTGGATCTAGTGGGAAGAGCTGGTTTCTCCCAACCAGTCACTGTCTTTGTCAGTCTGATGAGCAGGTTGAGCTCTTGAGCTGTTAATGGCTTTTAGTTCGAAATCCAAGAAATGTGCAACAGGGCAGGAGAGAGGAAGGCAATGAAGACTCAAAACTCCATTTTCTATTTAAATGCTTTCTGAATAGATATTCCCCCAAAATTTAATGGAGGGGGGTAGAAAAGATTTCAGCAAAGCTATTTTAATCTGTAGCTTTTCACAGGACATATGTAAGGTATATATTGGTTGGTATATTTAGTTGGTACAGGAAATATTTTGCTGGCATTAGCTATGCAGAGCATTGTTAAAATGAACAAGTGTACTCAGTCCCTTTGACCAAACTCTATTCTCAGTTAGTCTCATCTGACGCTTGACTAATGTCACTCAAACTAATGGAGATGCTTTATACCAACACACTATTCTATTTTAGACACTAAGAAATGCTAGTTAGATTCATTTACTTAATTCAAAATTTATCAAAAGACAGCAACTTCAGCTTTTATCTATGAACGGACAGTAAAAGTATAATGAATACTTTAATGTATAGCTAATGAATTAGCATTAATAATTAACATTTAACAATTAAAAATAATCAGCTTTAATAATGTATAGCTAATGAATTAGTATAGCTAATGAATTAATAAACAGTGTAAAAAGAGGCAATAAAACCGAAAATGAAACAGACTTCCAATGCTTTAGATGAAAATTGATTTAGAATTTCTTCAGATTTAATATTTGTTTTACAGAGAAATCTCTTTCAGGTTCTCTATCATCTCTCCAAATACAATACAAAATCTCTTAGAATAAGATACAGTCTCTTAGCGTAACATATAAAATCTCTTCAGGTTAATTCACTGTTCTTTTCAGCAAAGGCAAAAACTGCAATCTTATTATCTGGGTTTCTCAGTAAACAGATTAGATCCACAGATGCAGTGCCTGTGTCACATGTGCATGTGACAACGGCTGGCATATTGCTCTAGCAGTGCCCAGGCACACATTTCTCTACCAGCTAAACAATCTTTCCTGAAATAATCACATCTTTTCTGTTATCACAAGCTATAAAGCAGTTCAAGAGCCCTGAAATGATCTTTTCATTAGTTTGGGATGCTTAAGCATCCCGGTACTGAAATGTCCAATGTAAGCCTTAAGAGACAGGAAGAGTATAAATCCTGCTCTCCCATTCCCTTAATGAGAATGCCTAATAAAAGTGTAAACTAATTCTCTCAGCTGCCACTGTCCTGTCTACTGAGTGAAACCTTCCTTTTCACCCTCATATGTTTACATAACTTTAAAGCTACGAGATCAGTATGCCTGTTTGAGATTACTCAGCCACAAGCTGGCACTAGATTCTTAACTTCCTCATTTCTTTCCCCCACCCCTTGTCTGAGGCCAGCCTCAGATCCACCCAGCCCGTTAGCAAATCCATCCTCTTCAACTCAATACTGTAATAGCCTCACTGAAGCCCATCCTCTGTCAACAAAGCAATCACAAACCTCCTGGCTTACAGCATTTCCTTGTCGAAGCTATACTTGTATAAATTAATTTGAATTATCTATTTGATTATAAACATTCACGTGCTTTTAAACTCCAATACATATTAAACAGGCTTAAGCTGTGCTTTCCTTTCTCTGTAAATGCCTCCTTGTCCTCCTAATTAAAACAAACACAGACAATGCTTCTCCCACAGTATCTGTCACTGCTATTAGTTGGGTGGACACTTCTGTCTCCTGTTCCACTTGCCCAGAGGTCCTTGCTCAGCCCTTTCCCTGCATCCCCACGGTCTCTCTACAGAAGCGAGAGCTTCAGGCATGCAACAACCTTACTGTCCAGCAGCAAAAGGAGGAAAGTTGAGATTGCAGCTCATTTTCATGCCTGAGCTGTCAGCTAGCCAAGAATGCCAGAAAAACCTCTGGACAACTTGAAAAGCTACAAAAGAAAAAGTAATTCAGAAGCCTCCAGCTAAAAGCCGGGGTTATGACAGAGATCCCAGAAACCCCGGAATGATGCAGAAAAGCATGTTGTCTGGAGAACAAGCCAGGAAAGAGTTGAAGCATGGGCCGTTCTCGGACACAGCCAGCAAGGGTAGCTACTGCAGAGCAGAGCAGAGCCCCCCACACCAGCCTGCTTTTACCACCGCCCAGCCAAGGGCAGGATCATAAGATGTGTGTCAAGGCAAAGAGGTGCCATGGCAGAAGCTGCCAGAAAGAACATGTGGAAGATGAGAGACTGCTGGGAGAGGTGGGCTGCTTTTCACCATACAAAGCTGGAAGTGAAGGCACGCTCATTTGGTCCTGATCAGCCATTGAAATAGCTGTCAAGCCTACTGCTAAAGAAGCTTCTCTCCAAGCTGACTCCTGAAAGCACATATCTTGCCAGGGGCCAAACAAGGAGAAGGCTCCAAATCTGCTCTTAGCAGGTGACAGGAAGCACTTGGGCCCCAGCTAGCCAGCCCAAGTTACTCCCAGGGACACAGCTGGACAAACTGGTCTTTTAAGTGTGCTCCTCCACACTCTTGCTGGGTGCCCTCCCTCCTACTGCCCTATGTTTACCAAATCACAGCTTTGGAATGGACTGGAAGGCACCCAAGCTTGTTCCTGGCTCTCCCAGGTAAATGCTCACTGCCAAGGAGGTGTACTTTCCCCGGCAACAGCAATCCTCCCCCTCCTTGTCTCACATCCAGCAGGTTTCGAGGCAGAGAGGGTACTCAGGAGCAGAGCACCTGTGAACATCATGAGAAAGCAGGAACTGAACACCACTACTCCTCTGTGGGTTTGTACTGCGGGAATTAGACCACTTAGGAGACAGCCTCCAGTCCATTGGTTTATTATAAAGTGCCTAATGCATAATTAGACTGTGGGCCCTGCCCTTCAAAGTCCCTCTTCTTTCAGCCTGTACTCTAACCTTTTGATGAAAAACAGACAGAAGAAAGGAACTGTGTGTTTAGTACATGTAATATAAGCAGGTCTGGTGGCACACTGATACTTCCCAGTCTCCAAGGAGAGGATAACAGCTGTCTTGCTGCTTCAACCTCCTGCTCCTGAGTTGATTCACACAGTGAGAAAAAAATAAAGCTGCATCACAGTCCCTCTGAGCTGGGGGACAGGCAGAGGACAGCCTCTTGCACGAGCCTCATTGTGCAGCCCTACACACAAAACATCTCACACCAATCATTCTGTCCTCACATGAATCACGGGCGTGTCCTCCCAGCAAGCTCCAGTTGAATCTTCTGGTTTTTCTAATACTTTGTTTTTATGCAAAAAGAAGCATTTTTATTTTTACTTTGGTACCGCCATTCTCCTGGAGCACTAGAAGATACAAGGCAAGGGAAGAGCTTCTCCTGAGAAACACTCTGCCAGTTTTCCCACCCCAGGCTGCTCCTGTTGTCTTCTCCACACAAGTGCAGGAAGTGGAGGGGGTCTCTGTCAGTGGCACTGTACATCTTGCCTTGGTTGCACTGATCTCTGGTGTATTCATACAATTCCTCGCAGGATCCAGTGACGTTTGCGTACTGAGCAGACAGCCTCTGAGATCAAGTAAGGCCAGCTGGTTTTCCCTTACGGTATTCATCCCTCGGTGAAGCTCTGCCCTTTGGCAGTCTCTGTGTATTGTCAGGGCCGGCAGCTCACCTGCACTTCATGCTCCTCGCCATCCTCCCAGCAGCGTGGGAGGGAAGCTCGCCGCTGCCACCAGCACCTCAGCCCCGCTCTGTCTCCTGATGCTGGCAGCCATGCCCAGTTCAGACGGAGAGCAGCTCCCAGAGGAGACAGAAAATCGAGACAGACTCTCTGGCAGCTGCCTGCAAGCCTGGTCTGCACTTCTGAAATATGCACACGATTCCGTGTAAGAGTGCGCTGATGCCACAGTGCCCCTCACCACAGCCCTGCCCGCTCAAGGGCTGAAGCCTTTCTGAGCTTCAGCTTTCGGTGCCTAATGCGACTTTCTTTTGTGTTCACAGAACAGAACCAACAAATGTCATCCAAACTGTTTTGCTCTGAAACATCAGAAGTGGGATGAAACCACCTGCAATCTCATAAAGGTGTTTCAGGCACTAAGGGCAAGCCGAAAGGATTTTTTTTTATTGCAAGTGATTCAAAGCAAACAGAGAAATTTACCTGCCTGGCACTGAGGTAAGACATCAGATCCTCTTTAGGTGATCTCCTGCAATGCTGACATTACACTGGGGAGCTCAGCTCTGCGCAGAAGAAGACAACTGCTGCACTGATGGCAGCCCCTTGTAACACTGATCCTCAAACCTGCTTCTCACAGCCACTATAAACTACATTTGCCATTTGCTGCCATCTGGCATTTTTTCCACCCTCCTGGAAACACCACAGTTAAACAGTTGCGGCTTTTTTCCCAAAAAGTTGTGACTTAAAATAAACACACAGGGGTTCTTTTGAAGTTAATCCTGATTCCAGTGACCACACAACTGCCAGAGGAACAGCACTGTTCCGCACCCAGGCAGACAGACACACAGAGCACTGGACAGCCACCTCCAGACACTGCCCATTTCTGCCTGCTGCCTGAAAGGGACCCATCTTCTGAGGTGAAGCACCTTAAGGCTCATCGCCTCCCGTCACTATGGATATGCAAATATTGCCTATTCGAACAGGAGCTGCCAAGGACAGCAGTGACTGAGGAGGATCTGCAGCAGCAGTTGCTAGGGGTTATAAACTGCTCTTGCAACAGGACAGCTCAGAAAGACACTCTGACTCCAGATGTGACTCTTCATTCCAACATTCACCCAGATTACAGCCCAAAGGCCTTGCAGGGTACTGCTCCCCTGTTTGGGTCATTGCCATTTCTGTGCACTGCTAACAAATTTGACAGCTGCAAATCAAGCAGGGGAAAAGGGGCTGAGGTCTATGACTGCTGACACCTGCATTTCTGGCATACATGCAAAGTCCATCCAGATCACACTTTATTCACTGTAGATAGGGACCACAGGAATTGCCCAGATTGTGTGAAAAATGTACCTAATCAACATCTACTAAGGACCAAGATCCTCTGAAAGTGCTAATTGCTACTTCCCTATGCAAGGTAACAGCCTGAGTTCTACTTCCTAATTATGTCTGACCTGGAGGTCACCAAGACAAGCCATCCAGTCCTCTTTTTCTGCCAAGCAGGAGAACCATGAATTATAGTAGGTAAAATTTTCAGAGTAAAAACCATCCTTCTGAGCATGTTTGTGTTAGGATTAGCATAACAGGGTCCCCTAAGAAGCATGCCAAGGAAAAAAAAAAAAAAGGTGGTATTTGAAGTGTTGAGGAGGCCTGTACAAACAGACAGTGCAAATGAACAGGAGCCCATGTTACCTTTCAACCCTCTTACTTACTGGGTAGCACTAGGGGTTGCCCACCCTTCTCCCCGGTGTGAGCCCAGAGATGCTCCTGCCCTGAGCATTACGCCCTTCAGCACTTACTGATGACAAAAGAAGGTGCAGCTTACACTTACTTTTACAGCTCCATTAAAAGGTGACCTGCAAATAAAAAAAAAATCAAGCACATTTAGTATTATGTGCTGAATGCCCCCAAATAAACAGGATTAGATGAGCATTCAGCTCTCATGTAAAAATTAGGTGAAAAACTGGCACTGAATGTGTACGTTGATTTTATGCTCATGAAACAGAGGCGTTCCTAACAGCAACAAAGTGAGCAGCTCCTGACAGCTACTGGCTTCATGCTTCTGCCTCTTGCTGCTAGGATGCGTACTGGGATGAAGGTGTGGCAGAAATATTATTCCCTAGACTGGCATATTCCTGAAACCACCACAAGAAAGTGGCAAAGGCAAGGGGACAGCAGGCAGGTTCCACTTCCCCTGCTTTCCCTCTGCTCACCCTGCTCTGGCACCAGAGGCTGCGCTTTCCAAAGGCACTGACCTGACACTGGGCTAAGCCCCATGTAGAGCCACTGGCAGATCAGACATCCTTGAAGATGAGGCTATGTCAAAAATATTAGCAGTGCATTGCACAACTAGAGGTAGAGCTTTCTGCTGTACACCACTTAATGCAATAGCTATTTCTGACTCTCGATCACCACACTGCTTCCTCCTCTTCCTCCTGTGTTTGGTCCCATTTAACTGATACCCCTCACTCAGACCCAGCTCAGGAAAGCCGTTCTCCATGCACTTAAAACATATCAATTTCTGCAGGAGATGAGCACGTGCTTCAGTACTTTACTGACTGGGGTGTTTAAATGCATGTAGACTTCTCCCACCAGTGCTCTTTTGTACCAAATTTTGTACCTTTATTATCAATGGGCCTCTAAAGTGATGAAAAATTATCCCCTAAGTGATTTTATTACTTCATAGCTACTCCCATTCATTCTGACTTAAAAACATATGGACATGTGAAAGAAGATTAAGGGTTTTCTGTCATGGTATTCCCATATCGCTCCCCTGGCACACAAGAGGAGGCTGTATAGCATTGTGCTGCTCTCCCCCCAGTTCTTATTCACCATTTCTCTTAAGTGAGGCTCCACAAAAACTGACATTAACCTACAGAAATACACTGCAGTAGTGTTCAGAACATTGTTCAAATAAGGTCTAGCCCCTAGTTTCAAATCTCTTAAGTAAAGAGTAGCTTTGGTGACCTACTATCCTCAAAACACATCCTGGCACATGCTCACTCTTTGTTGGTTTCTTTAATTTGGCTTTTTTACTTCTCATTCTTTTGCAAAATCTGATACTGCTTTATAGGTGTCCAAGTTGTTAATGTAAATCACCAACATTATCCTACAACCGAAACTCTACTATAAAAACTTTTAAAATACTGTTTTGTAAATATGGGTGTTACAGCAACCTGAGGGGTGCACACTCCATACACCTAAATGTAGCATTTCAGGCAAATCAATTGACATTAACACGAACCATTATTTAAACTAAGAAACTAAACAAGCAAGTTACACCAGTTCCTGCCAACAACAATTCTTCAGGTTTTAGTAGACTGATAAAAGACATCTGCAATGGGTTAAGAAAGGATTTTAAAGTAACAATAATTTTAAGCAGGAGATCTTTTAAATTAACAGTGTTGGTAAACCAAGAAAAGGGAGTAGGTTATGTCCAATTCACACTTGCATTTTAGAAGCGGCAGATGATGGTGTTGAACTGAAAGCGCTGGACGAAAGCTGCTTAGGTTCATCATTTCTCCTTACCATCCCCCCTGAATAAACCCTCCTATTTGAAGTCTTTCTGCTTTCAGCTAAATGAAAGGCAGGTTTCCTCTTGCCTTGCCTCGCAAAAAGCGTGCCCGAGAACAGCGTGCAGGTAACAGCCATGCCCCACATGCAGGCACGGTGGTGTCATGGCAGGAGCATGACTGACCACTAAATAAATAGAGGCAACCAGCCAGAAAAATAATGCATGGTGTCTAAAACACAACATAAACAAACAGAATAAAAAACCCCAAACAACACTTTGCTGATTTCGCATTGCCTGGAATAACAGTGGACATCATACTTTACAAAAACATGCCATCCCAGGAGCTTTCCATAAAATAATACTGGCATGGCTTTCTGTTGAGTGTCTGATCTAGCATCCTCCAAGCAGTCCTTCTGCTAACATTTCAGCATACGATTAAAAGAGGCTAATTGTGTATAGAGAGAACCATGCATGAAACAGCAGCATGGGGTCTGGCTGAGCCTCAGTTCCTCAGCAAATGACTTCAAGAAGTTTTCGAGCAATCCAAGGAAGAAAGCAGAGCCACAGTAGAAACTACAGCAGGCTGCTTGCCTAAGAGCTGTACATACAGAAGTAACACTTAAATGAGACACCCTCTCTTGAAAAATTAGAAGCATGAGTCAAAAGGAAAAAAAAGAAATCCTAAGACATACACATTGAAAGATTACATATTTTGAATTCCTCTATGGATTTACATTAATTTCAGCTATTTTCAAGCTAACATCCGCTGTTAGACTACTAGGTGACGCCATCTAGTGATGCTAGTTGAAAAAAAATCAGGCTCCATCCTTTGTTAAAAAAGGGTCATTCTTGCAAATTTCTTGTTAGTGGAACTACAGCTTCAAGAGGTGCACATTTTCAGTACCTATGAGCATTTTCAAACCTACAACATTAAATTTAGCAAAAATGTCTGAGCCATTTTATTTACCCTGAAGCAATTTACAGAACTGACAACACAGGAAAGCGAGTTGAGTTAATCACCTCAGAATTTAAATGTGTATGCCATGTAGTCTTGAAGTGATACAGGGATACAGTGCAGAGCCCAATAAATTACCTTCCAGTCTGGGGAACAGCTATAGATAGTGTTTGCATCATAAAATAGTTTACCCCATCTTTGAGGATTCCTGTTGGCGCGTATAAAACACCTTTGTGAAAAAATTCATCCCAGTCTTACAGTCTCAAGGGAAAAGAAACCCTGTGCAGGTTTAAAGTCTCTTTTTTAAGAGGTAGAACCACTCACTCAGTCATCGGCTGGCAATAGCTACTAGTTGTAATTAGCTTCTGGTGGAAATTGCCAGCAGATGCAACTAGAAGTTTAAATCAATTGGCTCTGCTTCCTCCTTACAAGAAAATCGGTGTTTCAGTGCTGCATTCCAGCGTGATGGATCTAAGAAACCAAAGCCAATTTGACAAGAAAGGGAAGGGTCCCTTTCATGGCCTGCTTTAACCCTGAACATGCTGCATGTGCCTGGAGAGGAGGTCTCATTTTTCCTTTTTTTTTTTTTTTTAATCCACAAAGGAAGTAACTAAAAACACACAAAAAAAATTCCAAAAAAAAAAAAAAAGCCAGTGTTCAGCCCCAATTATTCTCACTTCACAGCTCTTAAGATGGGAGAAGGAGGGACAAGATGCAAAAAGTCAGAAACTGAGAATAAAGGCAACAAGGGAAACAGGACTTACAAGGGGAAGCAGAGCCTAGTGTGTGGAAAGCCAAGATACTGCTGCTGGCTCACACTCACCCCAAGCGCCACGGGTTCATGACAGGTCTGCATGTTGGCTGAACCATACTGCACCTTTCAGCAGTACCACAGCGACTGTGGCACAGGCACCTGCTTTCACCCTACTCTGCTGTACATGCTGCTTTCCCCCAATTACCTGTTTCATCAGTATTTCATTATTTCACCATTCAGGGCTTTAGCAGCCTGTAGTGGCATACGGGCTGTGCACTCTTTTGTCCTGTCCTGGACTTGTCCTCCTTCATATAAACTGTCAAGCAGATAGCGAAAATTCAGCCATGATGAGTAAGTGGCATCATTACTTTGCCTGAGCCTTGCTGGGATTTAACTTCCCTGTATCTATTTCCCAGGGCTACCTGAAGACCTCAAATTGTGAAGATACACTTCCCCAAGGCCACCACTAATTTTCAGTGAACACATCTAACAGATAAGTGATCATTTTCATCAAGATGGTATATAGAACTGAGTGTTGGAACTACTCTTTAGAAATAACAACTCCTTAACAAATCATGTAAACCTCTACATCAGGGGGCTGCCTAAAGTCTCCATGTCAAGGGCACACACACACACCTGCTTAATCACACCCGGCAGCACGTACACCACAAGGATTTCTGTCATGCCACCTTTCAGCACCCACTTTGTCTGTATACAACAAAACTCAGTCTATGATGTCTACCAGAAAATAACATGATTTGAGGATTTGAGATATGTAAGAAACTTGCATGCAAAATATACTAAATACAGCACTTGCACTAAAGCTTAATGGAACAGGGAAGAGTTTAGTCAAGCAGAAACTCAAGCAGGGCCTTTTTTTGACAGTAGATAGGCGGGTCACATTGTTAAAATACTGGAATTATGTAGATTCCACTATAACAAAGTGACTGTTTTGATGCAATTCCTGAAAAGACATGCAGTGACAGCACAGCAGAACTGCCACAACCACTCACACGCCAGCTGTCCCATATATGCACAACTTTCTCCTAAGTATCTTTTAATACTCACTTTGTAACCCTACTTAAACAAGTCAGCTTCTGAAAAGGTGTATGTGGGGGTTATTTATCAGAGCTTTTCCAGCAGATTAACCAGAAAAAAAAACATGTGTGAACATGCTTAAGTATATTACTCACACACAATATTACATTTTTCAGAAAGCAGATTTATAAGCACTCTAACAATTTTACTTCCTTTTAAAAAAGCCCATTTTAATACCAGACCTCTTCCAGCATGCTAGATGGCTTCAGCAAGATGGGATCTTTTCCTCTCCAATTAAGAAGAAAAAATTCCATAGATCTAATCCTGCCTACAGGCTATCTTTTTCTTTCCTTTTTAAAAAGCCAACACTTATTACTTAATTATAGACGTGGTATTTTGCACAAAAATGGGATCTTTCTTAAGCTCTCTTCTGCTCTGCGTTCCTCTGACCTAAAATTGCAAAGCTGCTTCCCAAGACTTTTATCATGTCTTTCTTGTTAAATAGCTCTTCTTTGTATTAAACAAGTGATAGAACAAATCCTTATTTCTTGAAGCAGTGGAAAAGCAAAGTTTCTGCCAAACAATCTACATAGCCAAGAATGTTAGCTAATGTACATTCACTGCTTTCAAGGTGAAAGCAGCTTGCACCAGATAGGAATCTCACGCAGAAGCTGAAACTCTCCAACACATGCTCTTCAAGAGTGAGCAAGAGATTAATAGCTGTACAAAGAGGAGCGGGGCAAACTGGATTCATACTTAGTCCAAGGATTCCCTCCACACTCAAGCGCTGTGGAGCGCTCAGCCCTCTAATACGCTGGTTTCACACGGCGTGGCTCCATCCCCCCAGCAGCGTGAGGCTGCAGGACACAAATCAGGAGCTCAGCTCTGCCACACAAGCCGTTAAGTCTTTCCTGATGGAAAGCAGGCGGCTGCCAAACCGAACGCGCTGCATACAGCACTTGCATCATTCTCTGTCTCTCTGAGACACCATTTACTCAAACCCCAATGTCGCCTTCACCCAAAGTATCTGAGCAGAAATATGGCCCACAGGCTTTGCTACTCCCGTTGAGATCTCAGCTCAGTTTCTGTGTGCTTGCTCTTTTCTAAAGGGCAGAACAAAGAGAATATTTGGCTTTAAAAATGCCTTGGAAACTACAAATAAAAAATTACATGAAAAGTGTACAGCTTTAATTACACCTCTCAAGGCGACGAGATAGTATTTTTATGTCCTCATCTTGTCTTCTCTCTGCCCTGGAAATTCATGAGATAATCGTAGGTACAAATGTTTGTACTTGTAGGGGAAAAAATGACCTACATTACATCCTCAGCAGATCATGCAAACAACAGGACTTTAAGTCTCACAGAATTAGTTTACATTTGAAACATTTTCAAAATATTGTTTTAGCTGGGTATAATAGACCACCATAAGATGTGACACACAGCAAACACAGGGCTGCAATTAAACAGCTGGCAAACAGCCAGGAAGAGATAAAGGCCCAGGCTGTCACTTGCTAGACAATATATATAGCTATTTTGGCAGCCAAAACCGAATGTGATAATTGAGCCATGACACATTAAAAAGGCACACAATTTCCAAGGAAAGAGTTCCTGAGCACTAAACAGGGAGTGTCTACAGTGTGCTTACAGCAAACCAAGATTCAGGAGCAATACTGAGGTCGGACTGATTACAATTCAGTGGTGCAAAGCCAGCCTGGTTTAGCACACTGCACCCCTGTAAGCAGTTATTGCAGACGGACACAAAAGTACATGTCTGAAGCCCACAGAGGCCGTCAGTATTAGCAACAATGGAAATCTAAGGAGTGTGTGGCACTGTTTTGAATCGTTTCTCTGCAGATGTTTTTTTTATTAAGCATTTCATACAATAGCATTCTGATCTC
The DNA here is from genome assembly GCA_013400335.1 of Eurystomus gularis. Lineage (NCBI taxonomy): Eukaryota > Metazoa > Chordata > Aves > Coraciiformes > Coraciidae > Eurystomus > Eurystomus gularis. The sequence continues at coordinate 1,354 of VZZY01006221.1, read as the reverse complement.
CTGAAATTACAGTGCACTGGGAAAAGCTTTAATTTATATAATATAGTTTAAAAATAAAAAAAAAAATAGTACTATCTGAAGAGTAAGTAACTCTTCAGAATCACACTTGGGGTGAAAAGAAGAACAACTGTTTTAAGACATGAAGAATCTTAACACTGACAGCAATGGCTGTTTGGAAGACGAAGTCCAGAGGCTTTTCTAGTGTTTCATGGCATGTTTTATTAAATAACCTAAGGACACAACAAATGAACAAATGCACCAAATGAAGACACGGTTTTAAGTTAACACCCAACAGCTACATAAAGCCTCCTATAAATGCACTCCATCAAATTAATATGCTGACATCAATTGCATTTCCTTCTCAAGTAAAGGACTGGAAGCCTATACACTGTCAGTCCCCAGTCCAGCCATTCACTAACCTCCCACAAAATGTAGGTACTTCATGATCTAAAATTACACTTATATAAGAGAAGCTAAATTTAGACTCTGTAATAGGAAAATCCCTGTGAAGAGTTTACTTCCTAATCTTACTCTAAATTTAACCACATTAAAGATGTATTCAACACACACTTCATATCTAACAACCAGGGCAAACCGGCGTTACCCAACTGGGCCAAAATGAAGACTCATCATCAATACTTGACTTCGTACTAAAAACAGTACAAGAAACTATAATAATTACATAATCTGGTTTTGCAAAATTATCTTTAATGGTTGTGATAGTAGGTTCATTAAGTGACAGTAAAGGAAATGAAAAAGCTTAAAGATGAGGTCAGAACATGCACTTTTGGCTGCTTCCTCAGGAGATGCATCAAATACATTATTTCTGTGAGCGGAACAGCAGAATCCTGAGGGCAGCTGTTAAGCAGCCCCCCAAAGGAAAGAGAAATCATGATATGATTTTTTCTGACCCCTAAATTAAAAGAGGGCAGTTGCAAGAACAAACCAGTAGATCTTCATCTACAAATTTTGTACTATTGCATGTATAAATGGCATATTATAGTACAGAAATAGAATCACAGAATCATCATAGAATGGTTTGGGTTGGAAGGGACCTCAAAGATCATCTAGTTCCAAGCCCCCTGCCATGGCAGGGACACCTCCCACTAGACCAGGTTGCTCAAAGCCCCATCCAACCTGGCCTTGAACACCTCCAGGGATGGAGCATCCACAACTCCCCTAGGGAACCTGTTCCAGTGTCTCAACACCCTCTGAGTTAAGAATTTCCTTATAAATTCCAATCTAAATCTACTCTCCTCCAGTTTGAACCCATTACCCCTTGTCCTATTGCTACAGGCCTTTGTGAAAAGTCTCTCCCCCATATATTTTAAAAGCATATACTTTATTTTTTTTT
>VZZY01006219.1:663-20563 GCA_013400335.1 Eurystomus gularis | reverse complement strand
TTGAGTAAAAACAAGAGAGTTATGAGAAAATNGAGTTATGAGAAAATAATGTGGGAAGACACAAGGTATCCATGAGAAGAATGTGCAGCAGTTAAGAAGTCAAGAACAACAAGGTTGTTACAGCTGCATGTTGTAAATAACAGAAAGAAGACTGACCACCTCTTGCAAGGAAGATAACTATAAAATTAGAACTAAGCAATTAGAGAGGTGTCTAACCAGGCTATATCAAAACAATTGTAGATAACAAGACTAACAGCATGAAAGAGTATATATAGTAGCTGACTGTGTGAATAAAGGATTCTGTTTGCACCAGCATTCGGAGTCTGTGCCTTCATGCACCACACAGGTTAAACCTCCACAGTTTTCTTGTTTGATTTCAATAACAATAGTAATTTTGTTCTGATTGGAGTCATGGAGTATGAAGAAGTAAGTGCAAAAGTAGAGGAAGCTGTAGGTTAAGTAGAGGAAAATAATGCTGTTTTGCTTAAGTATCTGCTCTTTCTTCCATACTAATAAGCTAAAGAAAAAAGGTATAGTAAGAAAATGAAAACCAAAATAAGCACATCCACTGATAAACAAAATGTGTATTTATTGTTCCTGCTTAGACCTTAAGGCTCTCGTTGTTCCACAAAAAGAGAGTTTTTAGTTTAAACCATTCTCATCTACGCTCCAAATACTTCAAAAGAAAACATTCATCATATGAGCTTGGATGCCCTTTACAAACTGCTGAATGGCATGATGCTTTCGGTTATCTTTACCTCCCACTTCCATGGGCTTATGCAACTCTTTTCAGTAGTTACTTTAACAGTGAGCCATCCAATTCCCAAATCACTTTTTTGTCTTTACTCTATACTCACTGTCTATACTCACAAGACCACATCATTCTGCATACAGATGGTGGCAGAGTATGGATGAGCCAAGACACAGTAGCACTCCAGATTTTCTACAGCCTACATTTTCCTTACCATACAATGACAATGGCAGTCTTTGCATCATGTTCTCTATTGCAATAGGAAGAAAACCTTTCTGATCCAGTATTATAAACTTTCTTTTGCGTACAGGTGCACAAAATCTAGCAGATAGACGAGCTATTTCTGAACCCTGAAATAGATGCTCTGCTATCACCTGAAAAGAAAATGCTGGCACAGCAAATGAGACCTGGATTGATGAAATCTTATAGAGATCCGAATCTTGATATGAACCTCAATACAGATTGATGGTACCTGGGGATACTTTTCAGCTTCTAACATACCTTGAAGCTTGACTTTAAACTGCGAAACCAATTTAATCTCAACATTTATCCTGATGATGCCCTATACATATCATTATCTTGTCTTTTACACAGATCCTTTCTCAAGGTATCATTTTATTGTCAAAACCTCTTACACAGGGGCAGTGTACCCCAACAGGGGTACCTGATTGCAGGTATGTCAGACTTTCATGACAAAGCTATTAAAATATTTTGCAGACTCACCAATATTGGAGACTGCATAATTTAGCTAGTTCGCATTTTTCAAATAATCATTTTCAGATGTAACTGGAAAAGGAAAAATAAAATTACTTTGAAATGTTTCATGAAAGTTTCATTAAGACACCATGGAGGCCTGGAGAAAAGGGCTAGCAAATAAAGGTAGATAAATCATCACATGAGAAAGAATTTTCAATACCTTAAATCACCTTCTCCCCTACATATAGCAGAAGCATTTTGTGGGCATTAACTTGGCTGACACATTTTGTTCCCTCTCCATTGCCCCTTTGTTCTACTCTTTTTTAGACCCTCAGAGATGTATAAGAACATAGATCCTTGGCTATATTTATATTACAGGGTTAATGGATGGTCTTGAGAGAATATTTAAGCATACAAAGCCCCACAACACAACCCTACCTGTCATTATTACATTTGTTAGATTAACTTGGATTGGGCTTCATGCACCCCTGTTGTGTTTACAGAGATACAAGATCAGAATACTCACTGACAGATTAAGTTATAACGTCAAAAGTCTTAATTGTGCCATGCTCAAAACCTCCAGGACTCATTGACTCAGAGCATGCTCAAACCTTATTTTCCTTGTGCTTCTGAGCAAGTACTGAAGACCCATCTTGTGGTAAAGTAACAGAAGATTGGTGAGGAGGATTGCAAACACACTCAAATGACTAGCAGCTGGGGTGTCAAAAAACAGATAAAAAAAGTCATACTAATTGTTGCTCAGCTTTGTGTGCTTTACAGATAGAATATCTGTGTTTAGGTAACGTAGGACTCAGAGGCACATTATCAAATATGCTTGACATGCCTGCCCTGCTATGGGAAAGGTCTAAGTACGGTGGAAAACTACACTGTCAAGAATCCTTAATGCACGGGAGAAGGCAGCATGCTTGAAAGCTTTTTCACTCTCTAGCAAGGACTGAGCTCTGCGGTGCCTGCGTCCCCACTTGCATGCCTCCACCCAGGTGCTGCTGTGGAGATCCTCTGGTTCACTAGGTAACAAGAATATATTTACTCTTTGCAATTCAACCATGGTTTTGTGGTTGTTCCTGCATCCTGCCTGTGTCAGCTCACACATACATTTCTGTACAAGTATATAGAAATTTCTATGGGTATATATATATATGTGCATGTAAGTGTGTACATTTATATATGTAAATGTGCCTACATGTGGATAAATAATACAGATAATAGGCCAAACAGGTAAGTGAAGACAATGTACTCAATAACATGTTCTGTCTTGGACTGAACTCTACACATAGTGAGAACATCACTCTTTGAAAAAGGCTGGTTCAGAAACTTAACAGCAAGAGGATCTTTCAACCCTTAGAAAAAAAAGATGGACATAAAATCCTACTTCTGGCTTGCATATTTTAAGCTTTGAAAATGTTACCCACTTTATTTCCTTATTTCCAGAAACATGGAAGCTTTAGATAAGATAGTTACTGTTCTCTTCTAAATGGACACATTTTACTAAAGGGTTGTAGGGTCTAACTTTTAGCAATAGTTTCTCCCTTTATTCCTGGTTGTTGCAGTATTTATTTATGTAACAAATACCCCAGTTAAAGCTGAGGTACTCAATGCCTTCTTTGTCTCAGTCATCACCAGCAAAGTCTACCAGGCCTTTCTGCTTAAAAATAAGGTTCAGGGAAGAGACCATCTACCAGGACTGGAAAAGGATCAAGTCAGTGACTGCTTGAGAAATCTCAATCTGTACAAGTCTGTAGCACCTGATGAGATGTGTCTGGGGATGCTAAGAAAGCTGACTGATGTCACTGTGACACTCTTGATAATCTTTGAAAGATCGTTTAATCAGGGAGGGCCCACAATAGCTGAAGAAAAACAAATGTGGCATTCATCCTCAAAAAGGGTAGAAAGGATGACTCAGGGACTTACAGGTTGCTTTGCCTCACTTTAGTGCCCAGAAAATCATAGAGCAAGTCCTCTTGCTGCACATTCTGGGCAGATGAAGGAACAAAAAAGGTAACTAAATAATCAACATGCATTTACCAAGGAAAAATGAAGCAAAAGCAAACTGTTTGATTGGCTTCTATGATTAAATGACTAGATTTGTGCATAAGGAGGGATCAGTGGATGTTGATTACCTTGACATTAGCAAAGCTTTCCATGTGGTCTCTCACAGTATCCTTAAAACCAAGTTAGAACACTATGATTGAGATGGATGGACTACTAGACAGGTAAAAAATGGTTTAAAATTTTATTGATGAACAATTTGTACTCCACTTGGATGCTGGTTAAAAGCAGAGTAGCACAGGGGCCTATAGTAGTTTAATAACTTTATCAGTTTCCTGGAGCAGATTGAGTGTCCTTTCATCAAGTTTGTAGAGTATTACAAACTCAGGTGAGCTGTCAGTATGTTCAGAGGTAAGGCAGAAATTTGGAGACAGCAAGACAGGCTAGAAAAATGGGCCAGCAGGAACTGCAGAAAAGTCAACAATGATAAATGACATTTCTGGCAACTTTGAGTGTACTAACCCTGCAGCAGTACAGGCTGGAGACTGGATGGCTATGGAGCAACTTTGCTTCTAGTAGGAAATGAGAGACAACAGATATAAATTGAAACAACAGAGGTTCAGTTTCATGAAACTTTTTTTCTGGTGAGGACAGTCAAGCAGTGGAACAGGCTACCAGGAGAGGTTATGCAGTCTCTAACCTTAGAGGTTTTCAACACTCAAGTGGATAAAGCCCTGAGCAACATGGTCTCAGGTCAGTGTTGGCCCTGCTTTAACCTGAAGGCAGGATTAGACACCTCCTGTAGTGCCTTTCAGTCTAATGGATACCATGATGCTATTTGTTACATACACATGGCTGTGTAAGTACCTCCACCCTTATACATATATACATCTAGTCTTTCTGCTTAAAACCACTATCTACAGACATCTATTGTCAAATATAATCCACTGACCTATATAGTGCCAGAATAAAGTCTGTCACTACTGAGTTGCTTTCTCTCTTTTTAAAATTCCCTTTTTGTGCTATAAGAGAAATTTTACACCTAAATTCTGTTGTCATTTTCCCAAGGAAATATCAAAGAATACTAAAGACTTTAGAACTGGCAAAGCATTCATGTTCAAATCAAAACAAATTTAACAGAATTTTCTATTCTTAACAGGGGGGAAGGGGAGAGGAATTTTTACTGAATGCTCTATTTTTCTCTACACAGATTGTGTCAGTCATCTGCTTCATAAATAGAGTGAGTAGGAAAAGAAGGGAGCATTTTGCCAGGCAAAAATGACCCATGAATACAGAACTATGATTAGTTTCATTTTAAGAAATTAACTGTAATTAGGTGGGTAAGATACATTTATTAAACATTAATGACACATTTACTCAGATATAACCTCTTTCTGCTCAAGGAGCCTACTCACTTGCTTCTCCACTCACTTTATTTGTATGTGGCATCACCACTAATTTCCATGGTATTTAAAGATAATGTGTCCTGTCAGTGCAATATTGTATTTCAGTTAGTAATTTTTAAGTATGTGAGTGTAGGAGGCTTTGGCTTCAGAAATTCACATGTTTATCTGAGCCATCCAAACCTCTCAAACGTGGGAGACTGGGCCAAAAAATCCCTAAAGACTGCTATTCTCATGAAATTGCTGCAGTGAGCTGCAAAACAAACAAACAAACAAACAAACAGACAGACAAACAAGGACCTATGGGGGAAAAAAAAGGGCTTTTACAAACTGCTGGTCAGGAATAGTATAGTTTCAGGCTACATTTTTTTGAATTGCCCTCTTGGAAAGAGTGGGGAATGTAATTGACTTCTAGTCCATCTCTCACTGATAGGTAAAGCCACTGACTGAGAAAGTAACGCCAAGAAAGCTACAGCAAAACAGCATGCCTGCCAAAATCCTGAAGTCTTTGCAATCAGACTTTGAGCCTGGTCATAGCATTTAGAAAGCAACAGCAGCACCATAAGATGTTCTCCCTGTGACAATGGATTGGCTATTTCTCAATGCTGAAATTACTCAAACTCACCATAGTCTCCAGCAGTCAGTCCCTCAGGGTTGCCATCCCACTTAAGTGACATTAATAAAGGCAGCTTTTATCATTGTACAGTGAGTCCAAAGAGCAGCAATGGTAAATTGTTCCTCTACCAAGGACTAGTGGAAAAAAACTAAACAGGACTACAGCTGCACCCCATTGAAGAGATGCGTGGGTTTATTTTGAATTATGAGAAATCCAATTCTACACTGGTTTAGGATGCAATTAAAACGGAATGACCTGTGAATGTGCAAGGACACTATCTATATCAGATCAATTATCAAATCACCTGTGGACAGCCTCATCCTCCTGGTGGCCAGGACACCATTTGCAGTACCTGACTTCAGCAGTTCGTAGCTGAAGTGGAGACAAGACCTAGCATTAGCATTTCCTACGAGAGGTTACTTAAATGCCAATTAATGCATTTATAAATATTATTCTGGAAATTCTTTTAAAAAGCTTTCCATTATATGTATATTTGAATTTTATTTTTGTCCTGTTTTTATTGTTACTTGGGGATATCCTAGCATTTCCAGCCACAGTTTCTATTATGACTTACCTGGCAGTAAAGTAACTCACGGCAAAATTCCAGTTAGAAAAGCCCCTAGGAGAAATGCCACTTTAATTGTCATACTAACTTGTAACCAGACCTTGAGTTTTTTGAAGGAAAAAGGAGTTACTTTATTTTTTGAGGTGAAAAGATAAAATAATGCTGTGTTCATATAGCAAAATCTCTGAAGGTGATGTAAGGCCTTGTCTATGTTAAAACACAAAGAACAGAACATCAACAACAAAAAACCCAAATAAGGTTAACCTAATTCAGACATAAACACCATACACAAAGTAAGATAGATTAATGCAATTCAGACATTATTTTGAAAACTACTTAATTTCAAAAAGCCTTTTTAAAAATCATGTCTGCTTTCCAAATTAAAGAGCATAAGACAATGTCAGTTTGAGAGTCCAATAAAGATTTTGCTCCCTTTACTTTGAAGAACATGAAATTTCCAAAGATTTTATTCTCTGCATATTGTCTTAATTTGAAGGCAAAAGGTGATTTTAAAATAGTCTTTAATTTTTGCATATCCTTGCTTTTCATATGTAAATACAAATTATGGAAAGGATGCTCAGAATTTTAAGTATATTTTGACAAGTCAGTGAAAAACCTGTGCTTGCCCTCTAGTCTTATTGCATTTTTACATGGCACTATGATGTTTAACAGCTTAGTTTAGTGAGTAATAGTTTTACTACTGTAACAGGATTACCTAGATTGGTGTGGTTTCAGTCCTAGGAAGGAAAAAAAAGAAAAAAAGTTGAAAGGGAGAGGATAGACAGCGAAATATTTTAGGGATCTCTGTTCTCATCCAGATCTTCTAGGCAGTTCAGAACCTATTCAGAACCTATTCCCCAATACATTTATACTGTGGTTCTACATTTCTTTACCAGGGAAAGTGTTTTGTTTCCATCTTCTCTTTTTTTTAATGCCTCATTTCCACATTTTCTGCCAACCTGAATCATTATGTTTGAGTGTGTTAATGGCATTTTCTTGGTACAAATTTGGCAGTGCTAGAGCTAGAAAATGATTAGTTCATGTGCTGAGTTTGGGCCTAATCTTGGAAATATCTAGATATATCTATCTCTGTCCTGCACCCAGAATACGCTGCTAGTGCAAGTGTAGTCTAAACTTCATTTAATATTTATTAGAACTGAAATGTGTTATTGTAAACTGAGGAGAACATGATTTATTATTCTGTATATGAAAGACATCTAGCATAACAAAAATCCTGTAATAGTCCATGCTTTTGGATAGTTCCTTGATAAACAGTATTTCTAGTATACAACATAGGCTGTAACAGGATAAAATGATAGAACAGGGAAAGTAACAGCAGTGTTTTAAAACCCTAACAAAAGGGCCAACTTCACTTTGAATATATCTCTGCATTCACAGCCTGAATTTAAAACCACAGAAGCTGATGAAAATACTCTCATTTCTTTCAAAGATCCGTGGTTTCTAACCTTTCAATCTACTGTGGGATCCAGTTGATTCTAGATTTAATATCACCATGAAATTGCTGAGTATATGAAGGGTTATTGCAAGTACAAACATGAAATTTAACAGCACAAATTTGCCCTAAGCAGTAAGCAATAATGTTGTTCTTCCTACATATATCACTCCTTTTACTCTTATTAATATTTTCATATCACCGAATGAAGACAATTAATGACCTTAGATGGCCCCTGGTCTCTCAACTCTTATACCACTGTCCAAAAACTTTGTTTCATTAAAGGAATAGTATTCTTTCTATGTTATTACTCTGTACTGGTACTTCAGGTACAGCTTTAAAGTATCTAGCCCATTACTGATTAATGTTTCTGTTCGACAGTGTGCAAAAGGTTCATATAGAAATGGAAGTTACCAGATGATGATAAACAGTGTTCCTAATTTTGATGGGGATGGTGCACTAAAGAAACATTAGAGACTCCTAATAATACACTTTAAGGTCCGTAACAAGTTGTTGGACATATTTCTAAACCAGGGGTTCTTGATAGAGAAAGTCTTGTGATTTTAGTGCTTGTTTTGCTCACTGTATTGAACTAGGGCAACCACAAGTATGGAGGTATAAATATTGTTAGTGGATTGCCACTGGCATATTGCTGGTGTGGTAGACGTATATTACTGTAGTCAGATTTAATATTCTCCAGGAAAATAATCAGCTGATGGAAGCACTGAGTGTAATGTACCACAGTAAGGATGCCTTTACTCAGTTCCTGTTGTTAATAAAGCCTCAAAAAAAGCTTATGTATGTATTTAAAATCTAGTACAGTATGGTATAGAATAGTATAGTATAAATTGATGAAGACTATGTTGCGCAATGATCAGGGATCAGTGCCAGAAAGTCAAGACTTACCTTTTCTTGTAGACTTTCCTTCTACACTTTATAACCTACCCACAATTTGATGGTGTGACAATTCACTCACTTCCCTTTGGATCAATCTTCTCCATTAAAATGCAAATATCTTGAACCAAAATCTTGCAAACAACAGATGAGTGGCCAAAATCCCACTTTAACATTCTTACAATTTTACATTAAAGTCCATCTGTCCTCCAGAAGGCTGGAAAGACTTATGCAAGATCCTTGAAAAACTCCAAATGACTCTCTAAGACAGGTTCTTCATATTGTCTTAAATTTGTTTTCATCCTAGTTACTTTCCTTACTTTCTCATGAGATGGATGCTCCAAACTGTCCTTGCTACCAGCTCAGTTACTCTACATATCCTCTACATTTGTAAGTTAGCTCCTAAAAGCAGGCATTCAATAGGCACAACTATGGTAACTTTAAAAAGATCAATACATTTTGGTTCTTTTGTTCCCATCTTCACATTAAACACACTGTGAAAAGGAAGGTAAGACTTTCTTTATGTAGGTAGAATGTGATTTTGCAGTCAGAAATGAGTAGTACTTTCTCCTTCACTGCAAGTTATACACACACTTTGCAGGGAATAAAAGTAGCTCAAGGAACAAGGCTGAGGTTTTGAATATGACTATAATCACCTATTCATGATAGCAATCTTAATGTTTGCTAGTTTAAGGTGACAGAATGAATTAAACTCTATTGTATTTGAGTAATATAACTTATTAACTTTAACACTGTTCTACACATGGTATTTTGTAGTAGCACTTATCTAGCTTATACGAAAAAAGACTAAGCAAAAATACATGAAATATTAGTTATGATTCTGCATTCTGATATTACTTTATTTAAATTCCTCTTGCTTTATGGGAGGTGCCACAAAAATGAGTAAAGTTTCAAGAAGTTAAATAAAATGGATTAAAGAGCATACTAAAGAGCATTCCCTCCTGAGGGAACCGGGGTTGTTTTGAGGAATCTGGGATTGTTTAGTCTGAAGAAAAGGAGGCTAAGGAGGAACCTTTTCGCTCTCAAGAACTACCTGAAAGGAGATTCTTGGGAGGTGGGTATTGATCTCTTCTCACAAGTCACAACTAATAGGACAAGAGGAAATGGCATCAAGTTATGCCAGAGGAGGTTTAAGTTAGACATTGGGAAAAACTTCTACACACAAAGGGTTATCAAAGACTGGAACAGGCTGCCCAGGGAAGTGGTTGAATTGCCATCTCTGGATGTATTTAAAAGCCATCTAGATAGGGTGTTCAAGGATATGATGTAGAAGTGGGCCTCGTAGAGTTAGATAATGGTTGGACTTCACGATCTTAACGGTCTTTTCCAACCACAGAGATTCTGTGATTCTGTGATACTAGTCATAAAGTACATAATCCTTCATTACTGGAAACAGTGATCCTTCCCACTTTAAACAGAAAATTATATCTTGGGCAAAAATATTAGCCAATGATAGAGATTTTTCTTTTAAAAAATGGGAACATATTTGTGGAGATACAAGGGTTGCTCTTTGCCTACATGAGCTCTAAGGTTTAACAAAAAGATATAAGATTAGTTGCCTTGGGAACCACACTTCATCCTGTGCTCCTGACAGTACTTACTTTTTTTTAAAATAACTTGTTGTCTCTTCTACCTATACTTAAAGGAACAGAGGCACATGTATACAGACTCTGTACTACCATTTTCAAACAATTTACATTCATACATCAATTATTTGCACTGTGGATATGTTGATGCCTGATGAATAAAATAGCACAGCGGAGAGTGTGGAGACTGACTTATATGGCTAAGCATGCAATCTTACATCCTGTAGATACAGAGGACTGGCAAACCTTTTACTGATTTGGTTTCACTTGGAAGCCAGAAAGAGGCAGTGCTTATGAAAGTTTTCTACACCTCTGTAGTTGACTGTGCAAGGGCTTCTACTGCTAAGTTTGTGGAAAGTATGCCAAATTACTTTAAACCAAAGGTTTAGCATTAATACGTTTCAATTTGCTCTGAAATCGCCTAGGGAGTATTCACTCAGATGCATAAAATAAGGAAGTTTAAGATACCGGGATTTTCCAGAAAAAGAGATTATAACATTGTAATGGGGTTTAGTATGCTCCAGCACATCTAACATGGCCATAGATTCTGTGTGTCAGAGAGAATGGAAAGAATAAACTTGGGAAGGAATCCAAAATCTGGTTTTATGATGCATTGCATAATTCCAGTTTTAAAAAATCTAAAAACATTATAAAAATTCCTACAAACTAAGACCCTAATAGTCCCTCTTCTACTGCACCCCAACTCCTGGATGTTTGTTAAAAAAAAAAACCAAACAAACAATGAACCAACATCAGAGTAATAAAAGCTAAATATTACAAACTTCAGAAATGTCAAAATTAACTCATCCTGTTCACACTTGTGCACCAGTGCTAGGAAATCACTCTTAAATCCTGTGCTATTTTCCTCACAGGATCTCTGCTCCTTCCCGCAGTAGCTGAAATGACATTCAGTACATTTGACTTCTTCCCAGTGATAATGAGTCCTCCAAGCTTTTATTTAGTGTACTCTGTGCTTTCAAAGCAGAACTCAAAAGGTAAGAACACCAGAATTTACAGCAAGACCTATTTTTGTAAATTCTAAATCTACAGATGAAGAAGTAGTTTGGTCTTGACAGCCTGGCCCCTTGCCATCTGCTTTTCATTTGGGGCCAAAACCAGAGTTGTTTTTCCCTTGAGGGAACCAGGTTTCACAACTGAGGTACACGGATACCTCTGAAGCATAGGTGTTGTACAAAAGGATGTAGACTTTATGTAATTTGAGCACTCATGTAGGTTCAGGAAGGAACAGTTCCCCTGTGCAGCTTTGAGCACATTTCCCATACTAAGAAAGCAGAGCCTCCAGGGCTCCCGTCGGAGCATCTCTATCTTTTCCATAGGCTACAGAGAAAAGGAAGCTCCTTCAGGGTGCAATCCAATGCAGAAACTTTATTAAAGGGATTCTAATCTGGAGAAGTTAGGAAGAACAAATGGAAACTAGGTAACTAAATTACTTGCCCAAAAGTGGATGCTCTGGATATATTCCCTCACGCTGCAATTGCTTGTCCAGATTAATTTTGAATGTGGCTTTTAAAATGCCACTATGATGCACAATTCAAAGAACAAAATTAAAATTCAACAGCTATTAATACAAATCTGCACTATGTCAGAATACTCCCAGGAGAAAGCACAACTGTCCACTCTCTGTCTCCTCTCTGTTCTTTCCAGGACTCTTTCCATCTACTGATTTTGGCATCACAAGCTTTTGTGTGATGATATGGTAGACTGGAAAAAAAAAAAAAAAAAGAAAACAATGTAGTGGTGAGGTTTAGCTCTTCTTGTTTCCCTGTGTTTGTTGATGTTGTCGGACTATCACAGAAATGGTTCTGTTGCCACGAGGAAGATAGTCAGTACTATGATTGAAGTGGGGAAGGATGAAATGCCGAAGCCAGTGTAAATTATTTATGAAGTTATGACTGGCATTTTCAAATAGACAATTCTCTGTAAGCAACAAAAAAATTGCCTTTCAAAGGCATAATCTGAGAAATAAGCTATAAAAAGTCTCAGCAAATGTGAACAATACCAAAAGAGCAGTACCCCATGCTTATTGGTCGAAAGCATAATCCAGCCATAACACTTCATAGCAATAAGGACATCCATTTAGTTTAGTGCCATATCATGACTCATTATGTTCACAAGGCAGAAAATGCAAGATAGAGTAGTATTTATAATTACCGTACAGCATAGTTCATACAGTACTAATCATACATACACATGGTCTGTTTATGCAGTAAGTAAAATTGAGGTGCTTTAAAAAGTAAAAAAAAAATATAAAAGGCAACGATCCACTTAGCGACAGTCTCCTGCACTTTGCTCCAATTTTCAGATTCATGCTTAGGAAGCAGGGAAGAGAGGAGAAAGAAAACAAAAGCTTCTGATAGATAGGCAATACAAGTGGTAAACATTCAAGTCACTGTTTCTTCCTGGCCTCACCACAGGTCACTTAGATCTTACACATTAGTACCCGTTAATGCAATTCTAGAACTCTGGGCAACTCTGGGCATGGTTCTGGGCAGCCTACTCTAGGTAGCCCTGCTTGAGCAGGTAGATTGGGCCAGATGACCTCTAGAGGTCCCTTCCAGCATCAGCCGTTCTGTGATTCCATTATTTGATCATGTATGACACAGTGCTTGTATCATGTATTGTGCTCTTACATGAAAGACAAAGTACATTGACTAAACATCTGAGGTCATGGTCCTCCCCACTCAAGTCAACAATAACACTGTCATTGCTTCATTAAAGCTATAATTTTATCCAGAGCTGAATGTGGTCTTTTATTGCAAAATTTTAGTTATCTCCCTAAAATAGTGAGAAAGAATTCTAGTATTTCTCAGAGTATAAGAGGAACAGATTCTCTTTGGAAAAGAAACAGCAACAGTAGTGGCAAGACACTACCATGATTGCATTGAATTTTTAACATTTTCATCTACCACTTCCATTGGCCAGAAATGCTAACAAAGTCCCACTAGAGGCTGATCTTGTAGCATCTCAGATAAGATATTAGAGTAAGATTTTCAGTCTACATCTGCTGAACCAGAAAATACAGTCAGCTTGGATAGACTTAATCAATATTCCAATAAAAGCATCAAGCTCCATTAGTAAACATGTATTAAGGAAACCCATGTATATACAGATTGTGACAGGTATTGATGAAACTGTCAGTCAAACATCAGTGGGATCTGATGTTGTCTATAAGGGAGGAGGATAAAGCATAATGTTTTAGTGCTTTCTGAGGAGCACAATTAATTTCTGGTAGTGCCTATTGATGAATCACAAAGTGTTTCAAAATATTTTTCATGAATGTAACTTCAAAATTTGCAGAAAAGTAACATTTTTAATTGACATATTCTGTTTGCTTTTCTATAGACAAAGTAGAAAGATTTTTATTGTTTACATAATGTAAACACACATATCTTCCTAACCCATAAGACAATGGTATTGTCAGCGCGATACTTAATTTTTGTTATAGAACATGGAAAGAAAAAAGAAAGAAATATTTAAGTAAGTCAGAAACTCAGTGCACCAATTTTTTTCATAGTTAAGCTAGTGTTGAGTTTAAAACTGTGGTAGTAATTTTACACTAGTCCAAATAAATTTTCCATCACAGAAGAGGATTTTTTTATATTGTGTGTTTTATATTGTGTGTAACTTATATTACAGGAAGTTGTAGGCTATGACATGTTGACCCATAAACCAACCTAGTTTATCTACTGAAAAAAGACTTAGTTCACTCTTATTTTACTCTCTCCCATTGTCATTAAAAAAAAAAAACAAACCCAACAGCAACTTTCAATAATAGCTAAATATGGAGTAAAAAACAGGGACCAATAGATTTCCATTTTATGGATAAGGTATTATCTTTTTTTCATACATAACAGCTGAAGATTCGTTTGGTTTTGTGCTAAATTGTTTATGTCATTCCTTGCCTCCAGGATTTTTGATGATGATATTATACTATATTTCATTATATTATGCAAAATAAATGGAATAAATCCGTTTACAATCTAATAATCATTTACCTTCTGGAGTTACCTTGCACCTCTGCTAGTTACATGTTTGTTTTAGCAGCAGATTCTCTAGAGAATCTAAGTCTCATTGATGCTGCATCATAGTGCAAATATATTACATACCAGGGATTTTATTTTTCTCAGGTGTTCTGTATTATAAGGAATAAAAAGCATTTCTACTGCCCCATAAACACTGATTTAGTGTCAATTTAAAAAGCTTCACCTGAAAATGTGCACAAATTTTAAGCAGAAATGATGAGAAGACAAGGTAGAGAAGACAACAGACTTGAAGAACATTTGAGAATTATATTTACTGATAGCCATTTCCAGAGAGTTCTCTGTTTCTACTTTACTGTGCTAGTGCTACAACATTCTGAGAGCTTTATGAATACAAGAACAGGTTCATGGAATTATACAGAATATACAATTTATTACAGCTGAGTGCACTACCCTCAGCTTATCAGATTAATACTGCTGGTTTTACTGCTTGTTCCTGAATAGACTTGATTTTTGTAAGTTTGTTATTAAAAATTTATGTTTAATGCAAACAAAAGAACAGTACTATTATTTTATTTTCCTTGGTCTAATGAGCTAACACAAGCAGGCAGTGTTTATGATCCGATGTTGGTTTTTCAATTCTTCTATGAGTGGATGACAAAGTCATAAGAAGATCAGAGAATACAATTAATTTATTTCTTTTTTTAATATTCAAGAGAAGAGAGGAGGTGAAGGAATCAGAACTGAAAAGAGTCAGAGAACTGACAAACAGATCAAAAGCCATGAAAGGAAAGAAACATACCCAATTTTGATTTTCCTTATCATTTGAATTGATTTATCTAGCAGGAAATTGGATGCATAAAATTGTCGATTCTAATTAAATTGGATAAAAAATAAACTCTCTAAAAGTATGCCCCTAAGTATTCTTATTTGATCTTGGAAATGTCACTGGCCAACTGCTTGTACATGGAAAAATGAGCAAAGCCTATTCTTCCACACATTGGTCCTTCTCATGCATCTTCTGCTGCTGCACTGACAAAAGGAATTGTGTCAATTTACACAACATACTATTATTTTAATCTCCTTCTTCATGAGATCTGGAAAGTTTCTTGTACAGTTCCTTAGGGAAGGTTCTGTCCCTTCTTAAACAGTCACAAATATCAAGCATTCATTTTACTTCTATGATCTTATAACACTGTCAATATTGATCTTAAGAGTGAAAAGTAATCTCTTGGATAGTAAAAAAAAAACCTAAACAACAAAACATTTTGAGTCCAGCTTTAAAAGAATAGCTGCTTGCAATTAGAAAATATTACTACAGCTCATCATAAACCAGATTTTAGAAGTTCCTTAGACATTTGTACCATGGAAAACACAACACGCAAAAATGCACATACCAGTTCTTCCTTCTACACTGTCCTAAAAAATACATGTCCCCTGAGTTGGAAAGCAGTAGTCAGGGCTATGACACCACCCGATCCTGTGAAGAAGCTCATGAAGGTCAAAAGTCTTGCCAGGAGTATATTCTGAAATAAAAACCATAGTCTGTGGTGGCTCAAGAAATGGGTATCAGCCTTGAAAAATAACTATCATTCATTTAAAACAGAAGGGACTAATTCTGCAAGAAAAATATTTTGTAAACATTCTACTGCTTATACATGACAATATAAGCTTAGCAGCACCTGAAGGTAATCTGGAGACGATTAACTTTTTTAGCCAACACAACAGGAAAAGTAAATTTATACTGCTACCAAACTACTTTCTGTCCTCACATAGAGGAAAAATTCCCTTATTAAATTGCATTTCTTGTTTTGATTCTGAGGTTGTTTGTCATCCTACTAAATTCATATAACATCTCTGAAGTGTTTTCTGGGAATAGCTTTACCTTCTTACTTGTTTTTCTTACAATGCCTATTTAACTAAATCAACATACACACAAACATTCTAATACAGCACTCAGTATTCAGTCATTCATTTCTAGCACTTTTACAGTCAGAGATTTTCAAGAAGTTTTCTATAAAGTGAATATATTTAGGAAAAATTTTGTAAAACTGGCTGGTATTATTAGTGAGGCCTCTTTATATAGAGGTCCATCTTTTAAGTTTTCTCATAACATTTAACAGAGCACGAGTTTTGAGACAGGTAGCATGAAACTCAATGTATTTGTAGTTCTGTTGCTTAACCTTTATATAACTTTAAAAAAATTTTTTATTTAATCCATCAATATAACCTTCTTTTCTAGCCTATCTGAGATCCTCACAGCCCAAAGTCATATTTGGAACCTAAAACATAGACACTGGATTTCTTATTTTACAGGTGAAGAGTAGAGGTGCAATAGTCTAAGAATCAGACTTGAAAGGAGTTCCCTGAGAAGGGAACTCAGGAAATCTATTATTTTAATTAGGCATTCAGAATCATTCCCTCCTCTGTACATTTCTTCATCAGTGTATTGTCTTTTTCTGAGAAAAAGCAGAATACATTGGTTATCTGCACCATTTTCTTCTGATAAATGCATGTCAAAAGATAATCATCAGTGTTTAATTATTTAAACTAGAACAACATATCTTTTTTTTGCAATAAAACAATGTAAGCACTGTGCTAACTTTCATATTCCAGCCTCTAATGAGCATTTGAGGATAAAACTGTAAATAAATTATGGACTTCTTATCTATAGAACAGATACTAATCAATTAATCATTGGTTTTTGGCTGCCACAAGTGCTCCAAAGAGATTGTTTTTTTGAGATATTTGTCACTTGCCAATCAACACACCCCACAGGATTAGAAATAATTGTTGTAGTATTTGTAGCAAACCAGCTAAAGCAGTTCAACTTCAGCAATAATAAAAACATTCAGCAAGGCTTTCGTGTTGTTCATTTTTGAGTTGAAGCTTTTGTAGGCTGGAGGTTGGCAGTACACTGATTTAATAAATGGAAAATAATAATTGAAAGAAAAAGGTATTTCAGGCCAAATACAGCCTTGACAGAGCTATATTGAAGGGCATGAAATTTTACTAGAAAGATTCTTAACTTATTCCACATGAACATTGGAAGTGTATTGTTGATTTGACACAGTGATATTCTGCCACATATTTCTGCTGCAACAAAAAACTTTTTACAGTGGTGGTGAAATCCTTTTCTCCAGGAAAGAAGTTTCCCTTCTTCTCAACACTGTGATTAAGGGTTTAATCCATCTATACCATTTATTGCTTTCTGTCTATTCAGTGAGCATTTTTATAGTTCCAAATTCAGTACTTTCAATAGGAAATAAATATTCACTCTTTCCAAAATAGCAATAGTATCCAGTCATGGACCTCACTACAGCCTCTGGAGGAAACCATGATGGAGCAGATATTCACACTGTGGCCCATGTAGGGCCCCACACTGGTGCAGGTGGATTATTTCCTGAAGGAACTGAGGCCCATGAAAAGCCCATGCTGGAGCAGGTTTATCCTGAATGACTGTAGTCCATGGAGAGGACCCGCACTGAAGCAGGGGAGAAGTGTGAGGAGGAAGGATTAGCAGAGAGGAACTGATACAAGCTGACTGCAACTTCCTGTTAACTATCCCGCTGTAGCATCTAGGAGTTGTAGGAGGTAGAGGAATCAAGAATGAAGGAGTGAAGTTGAGTCTGGGAATAAGGGGGCTGTAGGATTGTATTTTCATTTTTTGTCTTTTTTCCTTTACACCCAACATTGTTTTAATTATCAATAAATTATTTTTTTCCCCAAATCAAGTCTTTTTTGCCTATGATGATAATTGATAAGTGATGTGTTTATCTCAGCTCACAGTCTTTTTTATCTTACTTTCTTCCCCTGTCCTGTTGAAGGAGAGTGAAAGAGCAGCTAGGTAGATATCTGGTAACCAGCCAAGGTCAACCCACCAGAATAGTTTGCACAGTTCTGAGATTGGTTTTGCTGTTCAGTTAGGACCCCAGTTACCAAAGAGATCCAGTTAGCACATCATAATTTATTCATAGGATGCTGAGCAAATAATTTGCTTTCTCACTGGACAGAAATAGGGCTGCAGGACTTCCCTACACCACCTCAAAGAAGTGTTGTGGAAATAAATGCATTACAAAAACACGTGCACCCAAATTGAAAGAAGGAAGATTTTAGGTAGACTGCTTGCCTCACCGGACTGAACAGCAGAATCTCCTTTTCTTTTATTTCTGCTTAGGGATATCTCCTCTTACAGCAAGTGCTACAGAAAAGGTAGCATCCCCTTTGACGAGCCACGACCTTAGAGTTAAAGGTTAAAACAGGGGGACTCTTTTCAAGTCATAGCCTAACAGAAGTCCAAGCAATCCTACATGCCTCCAAAATTAACGGCAACTTTACTTTCCAGGAAGTACCAGGTCAAACCCAAATGGTTTTAGACCTCTGTACAACTAACCATGAAGGAATAGGACCATCTTCAGCTTTCGCTGACTTGTGTGATTTTTTTCTGTGATTAGAACAACAGAATGGCTCCTGATCAATGCATGCCCTCTTGTTCCTGTGCTGTCTTCTCTAAGCCATTTAGCATACACTACATTTCCTATGTGTTATTCAGTCTAGGAGCTACCTGAAAAAACAGTATTTTTTTCTTCCATGTTTCCTCTTTAATTTTGGCAGTACTGTAAAAACACAATGTAGACTGAAAGAGTTGAGAGAAAAACTGTACTTGCTCCAAAATCTTCCATTCTGCAATTGAAATTACTTTTTATTTCTTCCCACATGCCTGTTAAACATTTCTAAAGCTAGCTGCAAATCTAGAAAAGCTAATCTTCCAACAGCATATAAGAAGGAAACAAACAAATAATCCAGACATTTTCTTCACACCCTTGCGTATCAGCCTTCAAGAAAACCAGATTTCACTTTACCAAGACTAAAGTATAAATCTTCATAATGAAAAAAAAATAGCCTCTTCACCCCTGCCCCCTTCATCAGTTTGCTCAGATAAAAGAATCCCAGAATTGAGGCTGGAAGCAATGTCTGGAGATCACCTAGACCAATCCTTCTGCACAAGGCAGAATCAATTAGACCAGATGGCTCTGGATCTCATCAAGGGTTTTCAGCATCTCCAAGGTCTCTCTGGGCAATCGTTTCTAGTGCTTGATCATCCTCACAGTAAAAAAGTGTATTACTTATGCTTAAATGGAATTTTCTGTATTTCAGATTGTGCCTTACACCATTGGTAAGACTCAAGCTCCATCTTCTTTACTCCTTCCCATCAAGTATTTAAGCACATTGTTAAGATCTTCGTTATTCTTCTCTTCTCCAAATTAAATAGTCCCAACTCTCTCAGCCTCTCTTCATATATCAGATACTTTAACTCCTTTATCATCTTCACAGTCCTTTGATGGACTCGCTCCAGTATGTCCATGTCTTTCATACTGGCAAACTCATAACTGGACCGCGCACTCCAGATGTAGTCTCATCACTTTTATAGAGGAATGTCTCTACCCTGCCTGAAGTGCTAGGGCCTGAGCAATAGGCCCTGAATTAAAATTAGCATATGGATGAATCTCACAAGCAGGTTGTCGCGGTTGGAGCGCAGATGTCTGACCCACCTCCTAAAGGGAGAGGCGATCAAGGCAAAACGAGATATCTCCATACCAGGCTCATAGGCAATTACGGAGACCAAATGAGTATTCAACAAGTTTATTATTAAATATATTCAAATAAAACCATATTTACTCTACGGAAATATTATGGTATCAAGGAACGCCACGCCCACCCACTCACTCCCTCTCTCACCCACCAAGAGGTAAGGGCAAATAAGAACCTAATTATGCCAAAATATGACCTGTATGTGTGGATGGTGCATGTGTGTGTGTATGATGCATGTGTCGTCATCTGCCCTTTCGGCGTTCGGCGATGGTCCCCGTGGAACGGTGGCGATGCCTGGCCGGTAGACTTGGG
>VZZY01006214.1:0-15038 GCA_013400335.1 Eurystomus gularis | reverse complement strand
CTCTCATATGAAGACAGGCTGAGAGAGTTGGGGCTGTTCAGCCTGGAGAAGAGAAGGCTCCAGTGGGACCTTATACTGACCTTCCAGTACCTCAAGGGGGCCTACAGGAAGGCAGGGGAAGGTCTACTTCCTAGAAAGCTAGGAAAATATAGATTTAGGTTGGATATTAGAAAAAAGTTCTTTAGCATGAGGGTCATAGAGCACTGGAACGGGCTGCCCAGAGAGGTGGTGGAGGCCCCATCCCTGGAGTCATTCAAGGTCAGGCTCTATGAGGCTCTGAGTAACCTGACCTAAGTAGATGTCCCTACTTGTGTAGGGAGGTTGGACTAGATGACCTCTAGAGGTCCCTTCCAGCCTGAAACATTCTATGATTCTATGATTCTATAAAACAGGCTAAGGCCCTGATGTGATACCCTTGTGCAAGCTCATTCCAAATGTAATAGCACTGCACTGGCCAGTACTTATTTATATATACAATTAATAAAGGTGTTCACTCCCACCTGTAATTTCCCTATAAAACACATGCTCACACATGCACACAGCAATACGGTAGTGAAGAACGTTCCCATCTTTTCCCTTCCCTCTAATGAACAGATCTCCAGCTCTTGCTAATAGCTTATTCACAGTTCTCTCACATTCACATTTTTCACCTTGGTAAAATAATTAAGGCAGACCTCTCAAGCATAAAAAAATTTCTGATCAGCAAAGTGAACTTCACATTACATTTCTGAAAAGCAGAATAAATTAGAGGTTTAAACATGACATACAGAAAGGAGAAATCAGCAAGCTATCCTATTGAGAATACAAACACATATACAACATGCATACATCAGGACTGCCTTTGAATTTACATACTGGTGTTCAAAATGAACAGTGTTTATTGTGGTAAAGCAAGAAATTGGACTCCTTTCTTCATGGCAAATGGCAATAGGAAAATTTTGGGGTTTGCCAGTGTCTTTCTTGTTCTAATTGGTATGTGTATGTGCCTCTACGAACTCACACTTGTGCACTTTAACCTCAGAGTGATTAGATGGCATGGAAAACCAGTATCTAGAATGACCCTTCCTGAAAATCTGTATCCTGTGACCTGAACTCGAGTGTGAATGGCTAGGTGGGCAGTGCTAGCAGACACTGCTGTTTTTCTGAGAACATACTTCCTGAATACCACATAGAAGTTGCTGCAGAACTCCTGTCCAGGTTTACCATGCACAGTACTTACGTGATGGTGTCAATCATATCCAGTCCCATTTCAACACAGCAATGGGCATGATCTGTTTTGGGCTGGGTCAATCCTGATACACAGTAGTAACAATCCCCTAGGATTTTTATTCTTCTGCAGTGGTTTTCCTTTAATAGAAACAGAATAGGAGAAGTTTTACTATTCACATAAATATTTCAATATTTACAGGATAAAATCTTCCTCAACACTATGCAATCATTCAGGGAATCCTACTGTGGTGAAATTAAGTAATCTATTGTTCATGAAATCTATGTTCCCTGTTCAGAACAGCTAACATATGTATATTTGTTCATTTGTAAATACACATATATATACTAGAGGTCAGCCGCACATTGTTCAACACACATGAGATAACACTGCTTAAAACTATAGTCCTGAACAAGTATTATTCCCTTGCCCTCACATTAGGTCAGTATGAATTCAAGATTCTCAATGAGACTTCATTTCTGTATGAATCCAAACCAAAGGACTGAGGCCAAACCACTACTGAATATCAGGAAATGTTTGTATTCTGAGAAGTTTGTTCCAAATTCAGTTCCAGCTTACCATGAAACATAATGTATTTATCTGTAAAGGTGCACACATTTGTGCATTCATAAATCACAATTTACAGTACAGCATAATCCTTGTAAATATGACATACTTGCAGATCAGAAGACAGTCAGTTTGCATTACCATTGATTTTATCTCCTGTTTGCATACAGTTTAATTTATACAGAAGAGATCTGGCTCAGTCTCTTCTATTTTGAAAAATCAATGATGGCATGTGATGATTGATACATCCATCCAAGTATAAAGTTCATTTCTAAACAGAAAACACATAACAAAATGCCTTTAACAAAGCAGTGCCTTTAACTATGAGGAGACATGAAAATATGATGGTATCCCTTGCAGACAGTCTGTGGAAACTTGTACGCATTTAGACTATGGTACAGAAAAGTAAACAGCCTGATTAAATGAATCCAACTTAAACAGCTGGGGCTATGCCAGTAAGTGCCATGCAAAATAGCTGTTGTGAATATGATGAGACATTCTTCCCCTAGGAGTGTGCTATATAAACTTCACTTCAGTGGCACAGAAAGGGAGAAAAAAAAAAAAAAAAGAGGGCAGTGGTGGAGGAATTTAAATTTTCTGAAAAAAAAAAAGAAAGACCTAATCATACTGGTTCAGCTTCTCATACAGGCACATGTTCTCATCCAATCTCCTGCCTACAAGAAGCAAAGGCTTCCTTTATTGACCACACTCTTCATATCATTACCCATATTCCAGCTCAGAAGTGATGGTTATGCCTACAGTGATCCCTTTCTCTCTGGCATGTCACATGCCAGGGCTTGTTATTACACATTTCCAGTTGCAGGCATTCCCATGCCTGTCCTTGTAAATGTTTTTGAGTACTGAACAAATATTATAAAATAAGAATTACTTCTGTCCATGCATGGAAGAAGACATGCTAACACTGTTAGAAAAATTAGTTCGTCTACTTCTTTTTATAAATAAAACAAGCACTGAATTCATATCTGGAATTAAAAAGAGCCATCTTTTGGGGTATGCTTAACTAGTAGAAAAGGTTTTTCTAAGAGTGACTACTTAACATATCTTGTCTGTACAGCAGGATTTTAAATATACCACTAATTATCATTGCTAATATATATTTTAATGAATGCGAACATAATTATTCCAGAAGCATGATTACTAGGGCCTTAGAGTACTCCCACAACATATAGCCACAAAATGCCTCTCTAATTTAGAGTTTTAATTGTTTGTTTTGAGATCCTGACTAAATGGCATAATATAATTAAAATAATTACTGATACACACAAAGTAAGATACAGGCCTCAAAATCTATCCTGATACAAAACAGGCTTTCCAATTCAAGGTTCTTGGACAGAAACCACTAAGGTTTTTGATAGAAACCACTAGGTGTTTTAGTAGAAATCGCTAAGTTATACTGCAAAAACAAGCCCCTTTTTTTTTAATTGGGAGTAAATCTTGAAGCAGTAGAGGGTACTCAGTAGTTAAAGCTGGAACTTTCCAAAATACATCCAGTTTTGGCCCACACCTTACAGTTCTCTATATAGCCCTTTTCATCTTCAAATCTGGTATGCATGATTTGTGGCCAGGCAATTGCTATTTGACCCCACCAAATGTTACTCAGAAAAGCAATTTAAGTAATCTGGGGTGGACAATAAGTATGTGTTAATTGATCAGTATTCTCTGCTATTCAGTGTCTACCTCCAGAATGGCTCATTTCTAATGACCGGGTTTTCTTTGAGAACTTATTGTGCTATGAAGCATATTGTATAAAAGGATACAAAAAATTGCCGTCAGACTGGCAATCTAGCAGCCTGGTAGATAGTTTAAGACAGAAAAAAAAACCCCCCAACACTAAAACCAGAACACAGCTTGATTCATTACCACTTCTACAAGTCAGTTTATTACTTGTGTAGGAAAAACAAAACAAAACAAAAAGAAAATAAAGACTAAAGGATGGAAGACATATGGCTAAATCACTTGCTGTTTTTGAAACCACCACCCTGTTCCTTCTTAGATGTTATCCTCGCTGTCCTTATTTGCGGTAATCAAGTAATATACAGTAATCTCTAGAAAAAGTGTTTGGTTTCTTTTTCTCCATACGTAAAGCAGATTTCCAGGAAGGAGATGCAGTGCAGCTTGTAAGAGCAATCTTTATAGGGATTGATATGCAAATTAACAAACAAGCCCTTTCCCTCCTTTTATTTTGTTTCCTCAGCAACTTCCAA
The DNA here is from genome assembly GCA_013400335.1 of Eurystomus gularis. Classification (NCBI taxonomy): domain Eukaryota; kingdom Metazoa; phylum Chordata; class Aves; order Coraciiformes; family Coraciidae; genus Eurystomus; species Eurystomus gularis. The sequence goes on along the minus strand of VZZY01006214.1, from coordinate 11,039 downwards.
AAAGCCCTTGACTCGGCAATATTTTTCACGTTTGTGACAGTGATGAATTCAAGTGTGATAATTACAAATTCTAGTCACATTTGATACAAGCAATGTCTGTTTAGAAACAGTTGATAATTTTTTTTTATGCACTTGATAAAAAGCACCAGAGATTGCTAGCACAGCATAGCCAAGGCAGCTTGCCCACCTGCGGTGCCTTACTGAGACACTTCCAAGCAGATCTGCAGAATTCCCTGACACAACTGTCAATCACAGGGTTTGTCAGTGTGAAGTGGAAGCCCAGCTCAGAAAGCAGAGGATACTTCAAAGTTGTGAAGAGCTTTCTTTGCACTTTCAGACAAACACTTTATAAAAGCAATTCGTTCTACATACCTATTAGGTAGAACGGGACTGGAGGGAGTAGGCTTCTGTTTCAAGCAACTTTGGGGTATTGTTATTGTAGTTCTTTACTTAAATATATTTTGCAGAAAGATTGAAGTCTGCCAATTTAGACTGCAAAACTGGAAATCTGGGCCATTAACTCTATATTGTTGTACTATACAAGTCAAATATTGTTTTGTATACTCAGGATAAGGGTTTTTTTAATAAAAAGTAAAGGGAAAAGAATGTTCAGTTTTTAAAAAACACATATATAAAAAATAGATTGTCTTGAAGAAATAAAGTTTAAGAAGCTTTCAGACCTCTCTTCTCCCTCTCAGGTGTCAGATTGCAACAATCTTTGTCATTACCAGGATTGTTTGTTTTGTTCTGTTTTTGGCTGGTTTTATTATTATTATTATTATTATTATTATTGTTGTTGTTGTTGTTGTTGTTGTTGTTTGCTTGGGGGGGGTGGGAGGGTGTTTGTTTGTTTTGTTGTTTTTTATAATAGGCTATCCAAGTAAGTGTTAGTTATATGAACAGATCCAATGCCAGGGATGCTCAGTACATTATTTTTGTTTCTTTTAACACTGTTTGGTAGGAGAATAATCTTTCAAGCTTTTATTTACTTTAGAGATGCTAACGTGGTAAAGAGTCTTTGATCTGCCTTGTGTAACTGCAATAATCTATGTATTTCTGCATACTCATGTGTCATCATGGTGAGTACCTATCAAAGTAAGTCAAAAAGGAAAGCCAGATAGACTACAATTTTAAGAAGCAAGACTTTAAAAGCTAAACATTGTCTCTCATTTGTAAATCTGCCAACCACAGTGGAATTACACCAAGGATGAGTCTGACCCTGTGTGACTTAATTACAATATACTTTATATGTATGATACAGATCCATTTCAAGCCTGCTAGCACTTGACTTGCAGGTGTGGTCTTCAGACTTGTACTGCATCAGCTAAGGTACATAAAATGATTCTTTATCATCTTCACCCAATTTGGATTTAAGCTGTGAAGAGTAAAAGATTAATAAGGCCTACAAAATATGCATAAGCAGTGATTCCCATTTCCCCTAACTCAAACCCTACCAGTCTTACACTCTCCTAGAATGCTCTTGGACATGAGCAGTAACAACATTTGGTTTTGTTTAAGCTAGAAAAATGTGAAGAGGAGTTTGGTCACTAACTACAATGCTTAATGATTTCAAAGTTACAGTCTTAAAAAAAAAGGAAACAAACAAAAAAAGGACAACGCTTGTCCAGGTTTAGCTATTTAAGTGTTGGGGGAAAAGGGAGGAGATCTATTAGAAAATCTGCTAGGCCTGGACTTACACTGAAGGCTTCAGTCTCTTAGAGGAAGGCTCTGGCATCCTCACCAAACCTCAGACTCCAGCATCAGTGAGATCTCTGGACATTGCCCCTGCGTAGCTGCAAATTAGTACAAGAGCAGCCCTGCACACAGAGTGGAAAGATATGCACTGGTAGCACAGGGAGCAGCTCTGGAGCTCAGAAACTCTTCATCCATACACATCCTTCCCCATCTATACACTGCCTGAGACTGAATGTGTAGGGGGAAAAAAAATTGCTCTACTCCCTGAAAAATACCAGTATTAACTCAGTGTTTTCTTCACATATTGAAGGAAGCCTTGGGTAGAGAGAAATCATCAAAATGTAAATCTCTGGTATCTCAGTTTTCATCAAGAGTAGAATTAACCTGGGGAGATAGTGGTGAACTACAAGAGCGCATGGCAAGGCACATGGTCACCCTCCCTTACAGGTGTTCAATGAGCCAAAAGTAAGATCAGTGACTCTGAGGAAAGGACCCATCACAGAAGTAGTTTTGTGGTTTATTCCCCTTCATATTTTTCTGTTTACCTTCCTTCTTGTTTATCAGTTATATTCTTTTAGAAATCCCCATTCCAACAGCTTTCTCTGAGCAGCCTGCTGTGTACGGAGCTAAGCTGTCTGTATCAGGTAGGCAAAGGAAATCAAATTTTCAATTAATATTAATCAGCATGGCATGATGGGTTTCAGGGGAACTACATAAATTTATACCAGCTGTTCCTCTAATCCTCAGGGACCCAAGTCATAATTTAATAATCCAGGCTAACCACATCATAGTTAGTCTTTTCTTAGTTATTAATGTATAAAATGACTATTGGGGGAAAAAATGTGAAGCACCTCTAAAACTCCCCAAAGATGTAAAATTTTAATCAAATGCATCTGCTATTTATCTCTCTTCACACACCTAGTACTTCATTCTGCTTCCAAAGATTTCTTGAGAGAGGATGAGAGAGGATTCACCACTGTTACCACTGCAGCTTATTTTCAATGCATTCAGCATATGCAGCATATTTAACATTTATAGCACTTTATGTCAAAGTGCTATTAATCCCAATAGAAAATCAGACTAGAAGTTAACATAAATTTATCTGTATTACATGTGTATAGAGACACAAAAGAGACTTGCAGAAAGAATAGTATTTTCTACTGTGTTCTCTGAATCTCATTACATAGTGCCATGTACAGGGGTACAATCACTTCCCTAGTCCTTCTGGCCACACTATTTCTGATGCAAGCCAGGATGCTGCTGGTTTTGTTGGCCACCTAGGCACACTGCTGGCTCATATTCAGCCAGCTTTAAACCAACATCCCCAGGTCCTTTTCCTCCAGGCAGCTTTCCACCCACTAGTTGTATAGGGTGTTGTTGTGACCCAAGTGCAGGACCCAGCACTTTGCCATGTTGAACCTCATCCAATTGGCCTCAGCCTGTTGATCCAGACTGTTCACCTCCTTACCTTCAAGCAGATCAACACCCAACTTGGTGTCATCTGCAAACCTACAGAGGGTGCCCTCAATCCCCTCATCCAATCATTGATAAAGATATTAAATGGAACTGGCCCTAATACTGAGCCCTGGGGAACACCACTTGTGATTAGCCACCAATTGGATTTAACTCCATTTACCACCACTCTCTGGGCCTGGACATCCAGCCAATTTTTGATCCAGCAAAGCATACACCCATCCAAGCCATGAACAGCCAGTTTCTCCAGGAAAATGCTGTAGGAAACGGTGTCAAAGACTTTACTACAGTCCAGATAAACAACATACATATCCACATTTCCGTCATCTACTTAGTGAGTCACCCTGTCATAGAAGAAGATCAGGTTAGTCAAGCAGGACCTACCTTTCATAAGACCATGCTGACTGGGCCTGATCACCTGGTTGTCCTGTATATGCCTCATGATGGCACTCAGGATGATCTGCTCCATAGCCTTCCCTGGCACCAAGGTCACTGACAGGCCTGTAGATCCTCCGTCCAGCCCTTCTTGTAGGCTGGTGTCACATTTGCTAGCCTTCAGTCAACTGGAACCTCTCTGGTTAGCCAGGACTTGTGATAAATTATGGGAAGTGGCTTGGTGAGCACTTCCACCAGCTCCCTCAGTACCCGTTGGTGGATCCCAGCCAGCCTCATAGAGTTGTGTGTGTCTAAGTGGTGTAGCAGGTCACTGATGTTTTTCTTCTTGGATTATGAGGCATTCATTCTGCTCCCCATCCCTGTCATCCAGCTCAGGGGGCTGGGCACTTCAATGACAACTAGTCTTGCTATTAAAGACTGAGGCAAAGAAGGCATTCAGTATCTCAGCCTTTTCCTCATCCTTGATCAGTATATTTCCCCTTGTATCCGAGAGAGGATGGAGATTCTCCTTAGTCCTCTTTTTGTTGTTAATGTATTTCTAGAAACAATTTCTATTGTCCTTTACAGCAGCAGCCATATTAAGTTCTGGTCGGGCTTCGGCTTTTCTAATTGTCTCCCTGCATAGCCTCATGGATTCTTTGTAGTCTCCCTAAGTGGCCTGCCCCTCATTCCATAGGTCATAGACTTTCCTTTTCTTCCTGAGTTTCATCCAAAGGTCCCTGTTCAGCCAGGCCCATCTTCCCCATCAGCTCATCTTACAGGATGGCTTGCTCCTATATGCCTTAAAGTTTTCCCTCTTGAGGAATGTCCAGCCTTCCTGGTCTCCTTTGCCCTTCAGGACTGCCTCCCAGGGCCCCTGCCTAGTCTCCTAAACAGGTCAAAGTCTGCCCACTGGAACTCTAAGGTGGCAGTTCTACTGGCTCCCCTCCTTACTTCCCCAAGAATTGAAAACTCTTTCATTTCATGATTGCTATGCCCAAGACAGCCTCCCACCTTCACATCACCTACAAGTCCTTCTCTGTTTGTGAGCAACAGGTCCAGCAAAGCCTTCCCTAGTTGGATCTCTCACCAGCTGTGTCGGGTAATTATCTTCCACACACTTGAGGAACCTCCTGAACTGTCTCCTATCTGCTGTATTGTATTTACAGCAGACATCTGGCAAGTTGAAGCCCCCCATGAGAACAAGTGGTAGTGATTGTGAGAATTCTCCCAGCTGCTTAGAGTATTTTGTCTATTTCTTGATCGTGGTTGGATGGTCTATAACAGACTCTCACCATGATATCTACTTTGTTGGCCTTCCCCCTGATTCTTACCCATAGACACTCAACCATATCATCACCATCATTATGCTCAAGACAATCAATGCACTCCCTAACATACAGGAACACTCCATTGCCTCTCCTCCCTGGCCTGTTCCTTCTGAAGAGTTTATAGTCATCCAGTACATCACTCCAGTTTTGTGAATCATCCCACCATGTTTCTGTGATGGCAACTGTATCATAGTTTTCCTGATGTACAATAGCTTCCAGTGAAGCCATTGGTGAATGGCAAATGGTGAAGGACAAGCCACCTTACTTCAGAGTAATAGGAAAAAAGCAGTGAATTTGATGGAGTTAGTCAGAAGGCTATACAGTGCAACTAATACCCTATGTTATTAAGTTCAGTGCATGGTGAGAGAGGAAGATCCCTTGTAAGAGATCACTTCATATTTTTATATTTACACTTTCCTACTATATTTAATTTCCTTATAAAATTAAACAAAAAAAAAAGATCTATTTTTTCTCCTTAACTCCATAACTCTTTTGTGCACAAAAGAGCTTCAGAGAAAAAAAAACCCCAAAGACATTCCACAGAAAGGACAACCCAGTGAAGGTTTTAGACTGCAGCAGTATTCACAAAAGATACAGCTAGATGTACAAAAAGAAGATGACGGTTTTAATTTCACATGCAAAATACTCCTTAGAACCCTACTTTGAACCCCCTTTGAAAGGCCCCTTTTTCTGTGCCAATGGAAAGTGACCCTATGTAGGCTAACTTCTGACAGTTACATCTGTGAAAATTATAGAATCACAGAATCATAGAATGGTTTGAGTTGTAAGGTACCTTTAAAGATTATCTGGTTCCAATTCCCCTGTCACAGGCAACAACATCTTCTACTGGGTCAGGATGCTCAAAGCTCCATCCAACCTGTTTCTGAACCCTTCCAGGGATGCTGTATCCAAAATTTCCCCAACCAACCTGTTTCAGTGTCTCACCATCCTAATAATAAAGAATTTCTCCTTACATCTCATCTAAATCTACTGTCAGTTTAAAATCTTTGCCCCTTCTGTCACTACAGATCCTAGTAAAGTCTCTTGCTGACTTTCTGTGGTGAACTGACCCACATATTAAGAATTTTTGCCTTATTAAAACAGCGAGCAAAAAACCACAACTTCCATAAATCATTGCGAGGTCTTCCAGAAGCCAGAAGTGTGATAACACAGGACATAAATATCGAAAAAAGAAAACAAACTCTCTTTTTCCAGTTCGCTGCACAAAGGGAGCACATCGCTCCTGCCAAGCATNCCCCCCAGCCCCGCCGCTGCCGGAGAGGAGGGGGGGGGAAGCCAAACTGAGCTGCCAGCGCAGCCTCCTGGAGAAGCCAAGCGGCCAGGGGAGGAGGGAGCAGCTGCTGCGGAGAGCCACCAGGCAGAACTGCTGACTCCCACCGCAGAAAGGAATCCAGGGGAGAGAAAGAAGCCGCCACCGCCGCCGGCCGTGAGTTGCGCAATAATGACAATACACTTTTGAAAACTGTCCAGCTCACTAGAAAATTTCATTAAATCCTCTCAATTTGTGCAAACATTTTAACATTACTTTTCACCCAAGTTTTGAACTGTGGGTTTAAAAATGGAAACAACTATTTTTGTAATCTTTTAATGGAATAATGCCTGCAAATAGTGACTTTACCAGTTTACATCGGTTCTTGCACATCTGCTAGTCCCAGCATAAAAGAAACCCTCGAGAGTAAGCAAACTGCAATACTCCATAGACTTAGTGAGCAGAGCAATGGAGACATACTCATAGCAATAACATTTAGTATAGACTTAAAAATAGGTTCTACAGAATAGCAGGAATAATAGCAAAGGAAAAAGAAAATCTAGTCACAGTATAGGAAGTACAAAAAAATTGGCTTGGTAGGCCCTGATTAAGTAAAGCTGGCCATCACCAGATGAGCATATGTAAGCTTGTAACTTAGTAATATATTTGTGAAGTCATGACAAATTATTACAGCAGTCCTCCTAGTTCTTTGTATTGGGAGCTAGAAGGGTGTTGAAAACACACTGGTGTTTTGACTACTGCTGAACAGTGCCTACACAGCATCAAGGCTGTCTCTCCAGCAGTAGGCTGGGTGTGGGCAAGATCTTGGGAGGGGACATAGCCAGGACAGCTGACCCAAACTGATCAGAGGCATATTCCAATCTGTATGATGTCTGCTTAGCAATAAAAGCTAAAGAGAAAGGAGGAAGAGGGAGGGAGGGCATTCATTATGATGTTTGTCTTCTGGAGTAACTGCTATGCGCACTGAAGCCCTTCTTCCTGGGAAGTGGCTGAACATTGCCTGCTGATGGGATGTAGAGAATAAATCTTTTGTTTTCATTTGCTGCCACACACAGCCTTTGCTTTTGCTTTATTAAACTGCCTTTATGCCTGTTTTTTTCCACCTTATTTTCTCCCAGCCCCCATCCAGCTGAGTGATAGAGTGGCTTGGTGGACACTTGGCATCCAGCCAAGGTCAACCCACCACAAGAATATTTTACACAGTCATCATGACTGATATGCATGCCTGTCTCCTTTCTAGCTTTCATTAAGTATCCTTGAAGATGCTGTCTTTATGGAGAGGAATTTCCCAGGAGAAACAAACCAAATATACTATAAAAATTTCAGGAAATTACTATGTTTCTACATTCTTCTAGAAATAACACAATAGAGAGGATTCTTAAAAACTGTGATGTTTGTTCACAAACAAGAGTATGAAATTCAGTCAAGCTCCAAACAAAAAAGCATGAAAAATGTTCTTCAAGAATATTCATCTTGAATATTCTTCAAGATCTAATTGCTGGAAGTGACCATGTAACTCTGCCAAGCAGAGTTACTGAAAAATGACAGCATGGGAAGAACTAGCAAGATATTGTACACAGCTGGCTATAAAGAAAGTAGTTTCTAGAAAGGTTTCCCTTGACTTCAAGGAGATAAAGTCTGACTTAAGAAGAGCAAAGCTGACTGCTCTGAGGATAGTGCTGCTGGATTGCAGTGGAGAAGGAATGGTCACCCTCATGCTGAGGAGACATCCTGATGGCTGCTCCCTTGATGCACTGCTATGCCCTGCATAACAGATTTGTCCATAGGCAAAGGACTCAGGGTAGGACTGTGTATGCAGAGTACATTAGACAGCTAAAATACACCCCTGGGTTATCAGTCAAACTGCCTCTACAACAAAGAAGTGAAACAAGCACTTCTGGAGCGCAATTAAACTTGCACTCATTGAACTCCAGAAATATCCTTCTCGATGCTAACTGCACAAGAAGTCAAAACAAGTAGTTTCAGTACAAATGCCTGTCGCGGTCGGGCGCGCAGAGGTCCGACCACCTCCCAAAGGGAGAAGGGTTGAGGGTAAATTGGGACATCTCCCCACCAGGCTCGCAAGCAGACACGGAGATCGAAAGAGTATCTAACAAGTTTATTACNAAATGCCCAAACTGCAAGCATCTGAAGCTGATCAGAACAATTCAACACAGTCCTACACAAATACATAAATCTCAGATTTGCAGAATACAAACTCAGGAAGAATTTGTTAATTTACCACAAGCATGCAAATCATGACAAGAGTTAGGACAGAGAATTGGCATAGCAAGCACAGCATCCTCTTACTTAAAAAGTATCATAAAGGAGGTTAGGCAAGACCTAACATTTGTGCTACCTGCCCATTCACATGTCACTACAACACTTACATAATAAATAAAGTGTGAGATTATCTTCCTCCCTGGAAAACCATCCCACAGACACTTACTTTAGCTTCACACTACTCTAACTTCACACTATACACACATCATTAGTCCCTGATCCTATAGAGTCACAGGCACTTTAATTTAAGAAAGCTTATTTCCTTAGGTCTCTCTAGGACACTTCTCCAGATGGCTGATCAGAACCAGACTCAAGCTTAGATGCATGAATGTGCCTCAGTAGGATCCTGTGTCATCACTATAAAGAGAGCCAATGGAGACATGTCTCCTTAAAGTTATCCTTTGTAAATATCCCCCCCTAGTGCACACTTATCAATTTCCACAAAGTAGTATTACATGCTGCAAGTTTATACCTATGATTTTCAGCACTACCCTTCCCATCCTAATGAGCCCACAGGACTTTGTTCATTTTATATTTTAAAAATACATCATAATTATCTCCATATAAACTAAAACAATTCTATAGATGCCATAGAATCAATTTCTTAAAGTGATTGCTTCTAGGACTAGCTAGTTCAAAGCACAGCAGAGAACTGACTATTCCTGACAAAAAAACCAACATGGAAGCTGATTAAAAATATTGCTTACTGACTCTCTGTCTAAGGCTCAGAAGCAATGTTGTTAAGCTTAGTATCTTTTGAGGCTGAACAAGTACAAAAAGCCACTTGAGTAACATTAAAATTTGGAAAGTGAAAATTGTTAAAAGCTAAGGAAGTAATCAAGAAAGGATACTAAATTAAAATGCAAAGAAATAAAAATAAGCTTAGCCTATATATACTGACAAAGTCTGAATGTATACATAAACAGAAAGAAGAAAGTGGTGTCTGTCAGTCTAGCTAGTACATAAGATGTGAAAAGTGGCACCAACAGGTAAGATCTTTCATTCAGAATATCAAAATCCTCTTCTAGCGATGTCGTTTGAAAAGACTCTAAACTTCATTTGTCCTTATCCACTTGTAAATGGAACGTCTTAGCAGTCCCAGATGGAGTAACATGGAAGTTGAAAGGGAAATAACTGAATCTGTAAACATAAATAATTAATTCTTCATGTAGATTAGATGCAGGAAGTATGTGAGAAAAATTACTAAAGAGAACAATTAAAGAAGATCAAAACCTTTCTAAAATCCAAATGTTTCATTACAATGTAGGATGCTGGAGAAATGGCTTCTCTTTATTAAGATGAATTATTACAGGTGAAATATTTTGGGTATGGCTGAACTGCATCACAAGATAGTGGAGCTGTGACCATGACAATACCCGAGCAGAAGCATGTGCAACTCTGTGTGACACTACTGGCATAACTGCAGCCTTGAAAATCTCCCTCATTCACAGGAAATCCATGCCACAGCTAAAAAGAAGTAAAAATGCACTGAAATATCAGTGTATTAAAGTAAAAAGGCATCTAGCAGAAGTGTGATATGTCCAAGAATTCCTTGGGAACAAAAACAGTATGATGCAAATGACTGTACCTCATTAAAATTTGTCGCCTTTGTAGTAAGCTGAAGAATGACAAATTGGGAGCTAGCTATAGTGCTGGAGGTTCATTGCAAGGCATTTGAAGTTCTCATGCAAAGATCAGTTGTTTACAGCATTCATTGATAATATGTAATGCAGAATGACTACCATTAGGGAAAAATCTGAGCCTGCACAACACTACTTTTGCTTAACCAAAACTGGAAGAAACGGAATAAATTTCGGAAGTAACAGTCTGAACTAAGTAAACTAAGCCTGAACAGCAGATAAAATCCAAGAGAAATTAATGCAAAAGCATTCTTTCTATCTGAACCATTCATAGGCTTTATAAGAAACTTAGTAACTAACTGCATACATTCAGGAAGGTTCTTGCTATTGTTATGTACAGTCCTAAGGGAATCTCTGCATGGGAAAACTTATCCAAAATGTTTAGAGCAAATCAGGGTGCCTAAAGACTGTGACATTACAAGTACTTCAGTAACCAGACATACAAATGAACACTGAGGCATTCATAACAGCGCCTCTCCATGTGGATTCTCTGATGTCTGTTTAGGATGAAGTTACACTCCTGCAAGGATACTAAGATTGTTATTCATTTCTGTTTAACTTTATACTTTTAAGGTTCACTTTCCTTTCTTCAAAGTGACTGAACTTGGCTCATAGACTCAGAAGTTAAGGGAACCACAAAGTCCTACACAGAATAGGACTACCCAAGATTGTTTCTTTAAGAAACCAAATGCTATTGTGGAAACAGAAAACATGCCATTATTTTAATTACTGTATTCTGATCACCTCTTCTAAGACAGTTCAACGATTCAGTGATCTACAAGTTAAAATAACCTGTACAAGGTGTTTGAAAAATGTTTTTTCTCTAGAGGTGAGTAAAAAAGGACATGATAGAAGTACAAATAATTTTTAGTACGGAGTAAGAAGATCAGGAATTTTCTTTCCTCTCTATTAACAGAATGCATAATCAACAGGAGGTTCCTGGACTGTGTG
>VZZY01006213.1:20484-49079 GCA_013400335.1 Eurystomus gularis | reverse complement strand
TCTATGATTCTATGATTCAGCTCAGCTCAGTCCTGTGCAAGGCTGAGTAGAAGACATGATCTTTGTCCTAAAGACCTTACCATGCAACCAGATGGACCAATGGAAGTATAAAGGCAAATCTATCAGAGAAAAATTAATCCTAACAGGTTTTAAACTCCTTTGACTTCTTTCTGTTTTTTCCCAGAACAGGGGTCTGGTGCTCTGGGGCTAGAAACAACTTTCTGAAGAGCTGGAAGGAACATAGTTGATAGACTCTTTTCTTGACTGGTGCTATCATGTCAAGAAAAAAGAAAAGATAAGAGAAAAACTTATATTATCTTCGGGCAGTAGCCCAGGAATATGCGGAGGAGGACTCCCATCCCAGATTACACTTCTGGCACAGCCCCTAAATTTCAGTAATTTGTATCTGGGTTCTTATTTTTCAGTGGTAAAATAGGCTTAATTTTAAGGTATGGCAAAAGCTCATTCATTGTCCACCAAAAAGCACTTGTACTTTGCATGGCAGTAAGAGGGTATGTGCAGAGTTATCGAGATGGTTGATTTTATCAGTGTGCATTTCTGGCATTTTGTATAGACTTGAGCCTTCAGCAGAAGCTTCAGCAAGTAATTTTTGCCAAACTTATCAAGAGAATGACTATGGTTCTTTTCAAAAGGAATGAGGACTACACATGCTATTGTAGAGCATACTATTTTCCAAACTCTTCTCAATTCAGTTCTTCAGTTCAGTTTCTTCAGGTGTCTTCAACACCTACTGTAACAGCATTCTTCTTAGAGACAAGCCTTGAGGGAGAACGTTTGTATATGTATATGGGGAACTATTTCTCATTTGTATATTACTTTCTATCTACACTTATTAGGCAGAATAAAATCGTTTGAAATGGTGCCTTTGTTTTGACAAAGTTCACTGTAATGGAAGTCTTAAAGGTAATACTTTATTACATGGGCATCTCTTTTAGACCACCACCTTGTGTGGTGCATGGGGCCACCATAATCCCTTCCAGCCTCAGGATTGATGTATCTTGGCTAGCTCTCCCAAAAACCCATCAACTGTTTTGATATTATTTTGTTAGTCTTTTAGTAATTAATTAGCTCTCAGATATGCACAGGACTTCTTGTTCACTCTCTGAACAAATCCAGATCTCTTGGTTTGTCAGAAGCAAAATCTTACATAACAGCTTAAGCAAAACACCTTTACTTTAGGGTGGAGTTTTAATTTAATACTCCTTTTGCGATTGCTTGGCCTTCTCTTTATTCAAGGACTGTGATAAAATATACAAAAATCTTTAATAAAATTATCACTTACTAATATCTCAAATAAAAAATTTTGCCATAGTACATTCTGGGAATTATGCCAACTAACGAAGTCTACTTAATACACCATTTTATCACTCTGCCACTTAAGTGCCACTTAAGACTTTAAAATAGTTGTTTAAAAGTATAGGTTTATTGTACATGTGCATATTACTAGCAGCAGTTTAACTCTGTCAGCTAAGATGATCCTGACTGTTGTGGATGTCGCCGCTGAGTCAATCCAAGTTTCCATGATTAATTTGGCTTCCTCTGTTGTCATTAGGTAAAAGGAGGAAATAAATTCTGATCCTTAATCATTTAGCTACTTCAGGCCTGTTTTTTTCAGTCTTACCCTCTGCAAGCTATTTTTTCTTGCCTACCTGAGTAATCTTGTCTATATGCAAGGGAGTTCCAGAGATTTAACTGAATGAATTTTTCAAAGCAGCAGTCAGATAAGGGTTATGAGCAGTCACCATTTTTACTTTCAAATGGAAGTGTGGTCCAGTCCCAGGGGTTTCACTTTGAACGCTGGGCTGTGAATGACCTCTTCAGGAGTCCAACAGCCATCCATTACTACAGCTGTTTATTGAGATGGACTGTAAGGAAGTCCAGGCAGAATTCTTCTCTCCAAATGGAGGTGTCAACAGGGCAGATGCCTTCATCTAAGCTAGTGCCCTAGACTCTCATTATAATTAACATTGAGAGAACAGTCAAAAGAAGTGATTTTTCCACTATGGTCAGCATTGGTGTGGCCTCACCTTGAGTACAGTCTACAGTTTTGGGCTTCATAATTTAAGAAGGATATAAAAAAATATTATAATGCATCCAAAGGAGGGCAACAAAGGTGAAAGAACTAGAGGGCATGACCTATGAGGGGTGGCTGAGGATATTATGTTTGTTCACCTTAGAGAAGGGGAGACTAAAGGGTGACATCATTGCTGCCTACAACTTCCTCATGAGGGGGAGCGGAGAGGGAGGTGCTGAACTCTACTCTTGTGTCTGGTGATGGGAAACAAGGGAATTACTTAAGAATTCACCAGAGGAAGTTCAAATTGGATATTTAGAAAATTTTTTTCACTGAGAGGGTGGTCAAGCACTGGATCATGCTCCCCAGAGAAATAGTCACGGCCCTAAGCTTGTCAGTGCTTGGACAACACTGTTAGATACATGCTTTAACTTGTAGGTTGCCCTCTGTGGAGTCAGGAGTTGGGCTTACAATCATTGTCCCTTCCAACTCAGGATTTTCTGTGATTCTATAATTCTGTGTCTGGAACTTTCAAGGGACGGTTAATTTCAGTCTAAAGTAGATGTTTAAAATGGGTCAGGTGGTGGTGCTTGCTATACACAAGAAGTGCTTGTTTCTCTGTACCACATAGCAAAAGAAAGGTGCAGTACTCATCTTCGTTGCAGAGTCATAAATTACAATTAAAAAGATCTTCATTACAGAGTTACGACTAGTGTAAGGTTTTTGACTTCTTCAATTCTCAGACTTTTTTTTTTTTTCTTCTTTTTTTCTGGAAGTCCTCTCTTACCTACACCTCATCTTGACAGTGGTTAGACAATATAGCATCTGTATGCGCTGCTGTTTGACATGATTTTTTCATTTTGTAAAATTCTTCCTCAGAATTCCAAGGAGACAGTTTTGATTTGTAAATCAAAACTGGTTCAAATAAGGGATTCATAGGTTAATCTGAATGATTACATATGTTATAGCTATTTTATGATCTCACATTTGAGTTATCAAAAATAAAGCCTGCCTAGTTAAAAAAAGGTAAATCAAGACCCTAGCATCTAGAAAAGTATATTTTGGACAAGAGAATATAACCAGTATCATCTCAAACATATTTAGAGTTGCATCTAAAGTGAAATTTTAACTTCTTGTTCACCTCTACTGCTGTTCATGTCAGGACCGCAATCTGAAAGATTGTATTTCAGAGATTTTTAGGTTGAAAGACGTAATTTCAGAATGGTCTAGTTATCACCCAGATTGATTCCTTGTTTGTCTCACTCCTTTAATTTCAGAGGTTGTAGCCTTAATTGCTCTATGAACAAGATTATCTTTTAGAAAAGAAGTTGCTTTCCATATACTCAGCCCCTTCTAGTCAGTATTTTATAGTTTCTGCCAAATAATTTTATTAAATGTATGAATGGAATCCCATTCCAAACACACTTTTAATTGACATTTCCTCGCTTTAAGTCACAGCTTAAGACCTATCTTCAATGATATGTCAAATAGACTACGATCAATGTTTAGGCATATCTAATGATAGTGGTCTATATCCTTATTATTATTATATCTTTTTTATTTTAAGTGTTTGACAGAAACTCATTCACCATTTGCAGTGACTTAAGAAGATTACCGCTTCTGGGCTTAACAAGTCTTCCTCACAGCATTTGAGACTAACTTATTCCAAAGAACATTTTGGAAAAATGAGGATTGTTAAAAAGCAAATATGAAAGTGTCAAGGAGCTTGTTGAAAATATTTTTCCTCTTGCCCATGTGTAGTATTCTTTCATCAGCAGAGTTTGGAATTATGTCTCTGCATCACTGCTGGCTTCTGCACTCAGAGCATAGATTATGCACCACTGAACAGGGAAATACCATTTCGTTCTTATAACATTTACCTCTTTCATTGTTCATTTGTAATGAAAGCAAATTCCTTCTTTAAAAGTGTGTAAGTCACCCCTAAAAGAATACTTAGGCTAAAATTTTATATATAACGTGCTGGTCAGGGAACAGACATGCTTTACTTTGTAAGAGGTGCAGGTCTGTGCAAATGCAAGCTAGGTTTCATGTTCATACTTTCTGTTTATCTCTACCCCAAAAAACCCACCTTTTTTCAGCAACATAGTACATAGTCTTTGTTTAAACTGAGAGGCCTTTATGATGAGAACAGAAATTAAAAAAAAATAAAAATCAGTAAATCGCATGCAGACTTGTCTCCATTAGCTCTAATACAAAGGATGGAATTTTAATGCATATACAGTTTTAATTACAATCCTTTAGGAACTGACTGAAGCAGTGACTGTGCAATAGCTATTTTAATGCTTATGGAGATATGAAATGAACTCAACACAACAAGAGTTAATGCACTGTTGCATATTTTCCCTCTTACACTTTAATGACTGACTCAGTGTTTAATTGAGAAAATACTGTTATTTTTAGGCTATTGTGTGATAAAGAAAATTTTAGAAGGAGCCAGTCACACAAGGTGTTTAGATATGAACCCATCCTGACTTAATAGATGGTTGATCATATTCACCACTTCCTGGAAGGAGCTCCTCTTACATAATTTCAATTACATTTTCTACAAAGCTCTGAAGCCTATGCTTATTCCTTTGCTGAATCTGGGTACTGGCCTGGCTTTTAGCCCATTGCATTCCCAAGCATGGCAGCAATTTTTTTTGCAGGCAAAAATAGACTCTTGTAGATACTTTTATATATGTGAATTCTCTTTGAAAAGGGAAAATTATTTACAGCAGATTATCCACGGAGATACTTCCTTCTAAGAGCTAGTGGCCTGAAGAGCATATAAGTCACTGATATCATCCACTATGTCCCCTTAAAATTTCTTTCTGTTATCTGTTACCTCTAGCTCTTGCTGAAGGAATCTTTCCTCTGAGTTCCTCACTGACTCTTCCCCTCCGTGTCTGTCATTGCGTGTTCCATAACTTCTTTTAACTTGAGTCTTGGCCAGCTTGCTCCTTTATGATCTACTTTCTCTTTCATCCTCATTCCAGACTGACTCCATGACTGCAAATCCAGTGACAGCTGTTAAATGTACAGCAACGCAAATCAAATCCCATGAGGAAAGTCCAGCTAATTATGTGCTGACTCCCTTGCTGGTACCAAGACTCAGTTTCCCCTATCAGTCATGCTCAGGACTCTACTATCAGAGCCTGTTGTGTGTTAATGACTCTCCTCCACACCCTCTTTGCACACTGTTCAGTCTGTTTCTTTAATCTCTTAGTAATTCGCTGAAATCTTCCTTTTGAACATTGAAAGATTCATGGATCCACTATTATCCTGAGCCAAAAATGCAGAAGTTCCCCTTGATTTACCTTCAACCTTCCCTGGCCTGTTTTAAATCTACTGATCTCCATTCTCTGTAATTTTTCATTTCACTGTTACATTCCCTCATCATTTGGAGGCTTTCCCATGTATTTGAATGCTGTGAGCTTCTTTGTGCACTTTCAGGGCATTTGTTTGGTTTGTTGTTTTGCCTACTTTCTGCTGGTTTTGGATAAAATGCTGTTTCATTCTGATTCTTTTTCTGTTTCTTGCCATCAAGAAACTAAAGAAAATAACTCATTTTAGATAATTAGCATGGGCCCATGGAAGCCTTTGGAGAGTCTGCTACCGACTGCAGCTACAAAAACCTTGGATCAGAGTGGAAATGAATTAATCTTGTGTTTTTCCTGGTCCATTTCTCATGCCCAGGCATAGCTTCCCATTGGTTTATAAGTCAGCTCTGGAACCTTCATGTCCAGCCATTGTTTTGGAAAGTTTTTGATTTATGGTGGGATATTTAAGAGCTTTGTGTCCTCCTCCTTTGTCGTTGACAAAGTCCTTGATAAATAACAGAGGCATGCTACAGAGTTGTGCCTCCTCAAAAGTCACTTGTACACAAAGTGAATCAGGATCATACTCATAATCACACATCTAATCTCCATGGGCATGTCTCAGAGCAATGTATTAGATGACTACTATCCTGTATATATCCAGGTACATTAGGTAAAATATGCATATCTACTGTAAAATTCTCAGCTATGGTAATTATTCCTGTTAACTCCCCTAGATTTTGCTTCTTCTAGACAAACCTCTTGATTCCTGGCAGCATGAGAGCTTTTATTTCTCATTTATTTATTAGCAGAATCACTTGAATTTAATAATGCACATTGGATGTCAGCTCAAAACTCTAACTTTGAAATTGGATGTTAGCTCAGCATTAAGTTTTTTTAAATATTCCCTTAGTTCTTGCTTTTCTCATCCACTTCCATAAGTGATGGGAACAATGGGATTTACAATGCACCCAAAGGCTAACAAAGAATTACCAAAATGCAATGAAGCAAAGATGCTTCACAGCAAACACTCTACCAGTAGTTCCCTCTATAAAGACCTTCAGTTTCATGAGCCTGAATTACCAGGAGAGAGGCACTTCACGTTCAAGTAAAATGGCTTGGGGATTTGTGAGTTAAAAGCCGCGTTCTACTTAGATGCTTTAGAGAAGCCAAAGTTATCAATAACAGCCAAAGTCTGATACAGTCACAACACCTCCATTTACCAAACAGGCTATGATATTGCAAAGTATTCTGAGTACAGTGCTATACTTAGAGTGCCTGGTAGCTACCTAAAACTGGGGAAAAAGCTGTGTGGAGAATTGTGGTAGGGAGAATTGCGGTCACTTTGGAGAAGAAGCTTGCCAACGTCAGATGGAGGTGTACCATCATTGCAGTTCATAACCAGGCTTTCTGCAGCACCCTAACAACCCCAGACTGTGTACCAGTGGTGACTGCAATCATTCTGCAGTAGTACTGGCTTACCTTCCTCTCCTGCTGATGTTAATCTCTGTGTTGTTTAGATTCTAGTTCTCGTTCAACTTAGCTGACTCTTGCCTAAATTCCCCCAGGATGGGAAAGTTTGTTCTTATACTGTAGCCCTGGTCAGTTAAGTGTGATGAAGCTAGAGAGGCAGATGATATCAGCAAAATGTATCCACTACAAATCAAGTCTTCTCTAACTCTCTGGCAGGACAATAACAGAACTAGTTGAGGTAAGGGACAAGACAGGCCATTACAAAAGAAGAGCCATGGGTCTACATAGCTTGAAATATCTGAAATCATTTTTATTCCGTCATTACTGACATTGGAAAAGAAGAAAATAATCTGCATATGTTTTGGAAATATGCTGGCAGATATAGATCTGTTATGACTGAAATAAGTGTAAAGCCACAATTATTGAACAAGTACCCTCAATAAATCCAAAGCTGTTTCCTAAGAGATAGTGTCGGTTATCCAGTTCCACCCATCTTGTTTGGACAGAGCCCTTAGGCCATGTTTATTTTAGTAAATAAAACATTCTAGTAAATTAATAGCTTCAGAAATTCTTCCCAAGGACTCAAACCTAACAGCTGATATGGTTAAAGTGCTAGAAGGGTTTCTGGTCTGGACCAAAGACAACTCCCTGGCATCACCTGAGGGAACATGTAGGTCATGGACACTTCCATGTAGGCAACTGTGTAAGACTGGCCTTCTTTGGATGATGAGAGTTTAAAAGTATGAACACAGGCTACTCTGTGCTAGTTGGCCTCAAAGACAGAGAGTTCTTCTGGGCAGGTTTATTTAACTACAATAAAGAAAGTCTTCGAACTTTTAGGTCTTGCAAATATGTGAGTTACTCGTATCCTGATGACTGACAGGGGTTTGGTGTCTCCAGCAGGTCCATGCCAAACAACAGCCCAGATCTTTCCTTTCATGTTCTCTCCGCCTGTGACAGCCAGAGTGCAAAGTGCAGATATGTGCATTTCCCCACAGAAAATCCAAGCCATTCCCAATCTCCTCATTTTATATACAGAAGTAGATTCCAACTTCTGACTGTCCAGGAGCCCATTTTCTCCTTCACAAGCCCATAACTGAAAAGTCTGACAAGTTTTTCCCATTCCTTGCCTACTCAAAATATGTTTTTTACTATTGCTTGGCATAGGTCTCAAGGTGGCTGGCTGCCTGAGCTGCCCTCTGCCTGCAGCAGGAAGTCCTTCCTTCCTGCAGTCTCTCAGCTGTTCCTGGCTTAGTTCCTATAGATCCCATTTCAAGTCAGTCTTTTCCCAGCTACTGTTTCCCTGGATCCCTGCTGCTGCAGCAGCTGTTCACTTCTCTTGGTCTCCCTTTTTTGAGAGAGGTTGGTCCTCATGAGTTGCCCTCTCTCACCCCTGCCACCTCGCAGCTATTCAAATCCCAGCCCTGCTCCCTTATCTCTCTGGTTCCTCCTGCAGCCAGTTATCAAGCCCTGCTGCCTTTCCTCCACACCAGCTAGGAGGGTTCTGACTCTGCCTTTGCAGCCTACTCACCACTCTTTCTATCTCCCTTCTCCATTTCTGTGTAGAGAGGGAGTCCAAACACAGTCATACATGGTCTTGTCCAACATTACACACTTGTCCAGGGCGTTTAGTTTCAACACAAAGTCCAACTGAGAGAAAGGGCAGCTATGCAAGACACGTTGAAAAAGAATTTATCTCTTTTACATATAAATTTAAGATTAAAATGCAGATTTGCCTGCTTAAAGCCTCTCGGGTGAAAGGTAAAACTCTGCTCTAAAAAGCAATCTTCCCCTTTTTGACTAGCAGTATTCCACATACCATCAGACAGCTGAAGTCTGCAGTTATGTGAATTTTTTTTATATTTAATAATGATAGTATAATTTGTGCAGATTCTGTGAAACTGTTGTGTTGCAATTAGACATGTCCACTGAACTCAGTTAAAAAAACAGCAAACTTGGGTTTTGAGTTCTGCTACAGAAGCAAAGGCATGGAGAATGTCTCACAAAGCTGGATCAGAAAAGCAAAAATGGGTTATTGAAGGGGGGATTTATTGTATGCAGTCATTTTAGGGAAGAATTAAGGTTTTCTCTGAAACATTTTTTAACACGGCATGCTTAGTTTTATTTTACTTTAACTGATTTCTTTGGTTTGAAATGTTTGGTTCTTTTACGCTTTGTCTAATTTTAGACCAATTTTTGCTGTAATGAAATGTACTTTAATAAATGGATCATCTTAACAACGAATATTTCTGCAAAGGCAATGTGTCAGGTTTTATGGTACTGCGTTCCAATGTGAGAAAAATAAAACTTTGCATACAGCTCTGAAGTAAATATTAAGTTGTGAAATCATGCTTGCTAAACTCTGGATGAAAAAAATCATGTCTTTTAGTCTTAACAGAATGTAGGCAACAAGTAACATTTACATTCCCTTCATAGGTAAATTTTTTAAAGATGTACAACTTCCTGTTAGGGATCACTTATAATTGAGGGATTCCTGAAATTAAACAGTTAGATGTAATAACATTTGTTCAAAGTTGAGAAAGAAATGGCAAGTTGCCACATTCTTAAGATCATGTAATTGAGTGAAATCTGGAATTTAATACCTCAGCAGATGACAAGTTCAAGGATGATCCTGTTTTACAAAAGCCCAGTTGGAACACATAAAGCCATCTGATTCTGAGTTTTCGTGTGAAACATTTTAGAGCAACAGGATTAATGAATGTATGAGAATGTGTCCTTGGATTAGAATGCATTCCTTTAGAATGAGAATAAGAAATATGAGAAATATTAAAAAGAAAACAAATGCAGCATTGTTAATTTCTTGCTATGTGACTGAAACACTTGTAACTAAGGGTCCATAATACGACTTCAGTCGTGGCTCATTTTCTCACAATGCACCTAAATGTCTTGAAAACAGTTGTAAACTGTGCATGATTCTGCTAAGAGACAGAGCCCATAAACTTCCATTAAACTCTGCTTAGTCTTCTGTGAGTGCTAGTAGATTCCTCTTCTGGAACTAACAAGATAATAAATAGAAGTCTTCTCACATTTCTAGTTTAGACCACAGTGTTTTCTATCTAAGAACAGACCTTTGTAAGGACATGAAAAGTATCATTTAAAAGCATGTGGGATAGTCATAAAAACCCTGTTTAGTGAACAAAATGAACTGGAACTCCAGTTTAAATGAACACTAGCATCACATCTGCTACACAGATCTTTATTGCCACCTTACATTCCTTAGTTTAGTTAATATAAGAATACCTGATGAGCACAAGGATCGGTGAAAAATATTTAATTTTTTTAAAAAAGAGAAAAAGAAAAAGCTAAGCCAAGGCGAAGTTGTCTGAATTGTGAACATAATTTAAGTTCACAGTTCAGTTCAAAGTGTCGCAGCTGTTCTATTAGATAACTCCTTGGCTAAAGATCAGTCTGTTAATAAGAATGAAAATGTTCACACTCTCTAATGACAAAGTATAACTACTGAAGAAAGAGAACTATTGCAAACATTCAAGATGCCCACAAAGCTAACTTTTTCCCATTACTCTGTGCACATCCTGAGCCAGAGAACAAACCATAACATGTTGTTGGGTTCGGTATTTTAGCAATTTATGTAAAATAGAGGGCAATGTCCACAGCAGCAGCAAAAAATAACTTCTGCTGATTCTAGAAAATAGTAGCTTTTCAAAGAGCTGAGATGTGGACACTACATTCCTTTAAAACTCACTACCTCTTGTAATGGCTATAGATCTGATCATTCTGGAGATTTTCCATTAAAGCAAAGTTCAGTTTAGTAAAATACTGTATCAAATTAGGAATAACCCAGCTTTCAAAATCCAGTTCTTCAGAAAGACACTAAAAACACCTACATAGTGGAAAGAACAGGAGGAGTTACAGCATCGTTGGCGGTTCACGACAAAAACACAGGTGGGCGTGTTGATAAACATGTTCAAGCTGCAGCTGCTGCTGGTTCTGATGGGAAAAATGCCATTCTAGGGATTAGGAATATACTCTAATCATGCCAGCCAATACATGCTTTACAGCAGAATAGGAAGAAAGCAGCTATATAAGCGCAGTGATTTCTTTTAAATTTGCAAAAGAAACACCTTCTCAAAACTTTTCTTTCTTTTTCCTAATGTCAATCTCTTTGTAAGAATATTGAGAACAATCATATTTTAATGCAAAATATTTTCTAGCAACCTATGGGAAAATTATTGTAGCCCTACTGGGATTAATTTATAGAGCAACCTGAACTCCTGCAGAGTAGAAAATGCATTTTTCCATTAGACTACTCAGGGAGTAAGGGGTACTTATCCTGAGAAAGGACATCAGAGTCTAGTCTGGTGCATTTAGAAATGAAACATGTACTCCTTATTCTTTTACCACTGAAGACATTTCATACCACATATGATATGCATGGCTGACATTGAGTAATACTATATCTACATTTTTCAAGCAGACAGAGTATTGATGTGTCCTTTTCCAGGGCAGATGTTTTCCAGATATGCTATTGTCACTCATTAAGATAGTAAGTAAGACTTGTATGAATTATGATATGGCAAATACTGTATATGCCAGTTCATCCATAAAATACTATGGATTTATCAGATAATTCTCCCCCTGGCTTGCTTTAATCATTTCAATATGACAAGTTTCCCTAAGAAGTCAGGACAACTCTTATATATACCAGTCCCATTATATGGGAAGCAGACATCGATTTTTATGGATTTTTTGCATAAAATGTATTTTTTCTATCCTGTACCTGATCATAACCCTTCACCTATCAGAGGAGATGGAGAAAGCTGCAATACTTTCAGAACCTTGATTGCATTAGCAGCAGGGCTGGAATAGTGCAATTACATCAATTGCTTTATACAGCCTAACATAGAACGCTTTCCTACTTCCTGTCTTTGCCACAATAATGGCTGCAGAACCATCTTACTGGCTTCTTTTTTCTATTTTATCTTGGGAGTATTAACTTTGTTTCTGGACAGATTCTCCCACCTGCTAGGCTGTTGCAAATATGTTCCTACTCCATAGAAATGTGAAAGTGCTGTTCACTGTGGTGGCTGTTTTCCCAGTTGAGGCAAAACTCAAATTTCCAACCCATGTTGTTGCTTTTGCTACCTCTGTGCTGCATCTAGATTGCAAAGAGAGGAAACTACTTAGCACCCCTGGGCCTAAGGGAGTCTTGGGGAGCTGGATCACACAGTGTCTCCAACATAGTTTTGCAGCACAGCCTCTGAGACGGCACAGCAGGACAACGTACAGATGAGGCTGTAATAAATGTAAACCATCTTCTTTTTTTTTTTTTTTTCCCCCAGAGGAAGGCTAAATGACTCAGTCGTTATCAGGGCTGGAGCTAGTTAGCAGAGAATATTAAAGCCGCAAGTGCATAACAACCTCTCATAGATAAAGAAACATGCAGCTACGTCCTACATCCCAGGTTGGATGTATTTGTTCTCATCAGATCTGGGGAGTTGACACTTGGGCCAATTTCAAGGAGTGACTCAAGCCATTCTGCTCCAAATCCCACCCCTTCTGCAGGAGAGCAGCATGTGGCTATGACACAGAAGCCAAAGTACTAACATTCCCCTGGAAAGCTGTGAGGGGTGGTTACAGAATATCTCTTCTCTCCTTCCTCCCTCCCTTTCTTCCTGTAGGAGATAACCAGTGACTCAGGGCACTGCCTGACGTGGCTCCCACGTCTTGATATTTTCCTCTTCCCAGAGGTAGTGAGTCTTTTTCTGAAATGACTGTTGTCCTGTCGAAGGGAAGGCTTATCCTTTGCCTGGCAGGTTTTGCAGCTTTTTCTAGGTTAGGTCACATTCAGACTGAGCTTAGTGCACAAGACACAGGGTGCTCTTCATGTCTCCTGAAAGTTAGATTTCTCTCTATACAGTAACCCGCTGTATCCTCGTAGTCAACATCAGCTATTTGTAGAGTCCATGAAGAGAAGTAAAGCCTGTTAAAGTGTCATTCAGCCTACCTATTTCTGTCATCTCTTTTAGGGTGAAATAAGTAATCTAAATGCACAGCAAAGTTTATCATGCCCTAGAAAAAAGCTGAAAAGAACATAACCTATCTTCTTTCTAATTAATCATTCCTTTCTTAAATGACTTCTGTTCTTGCAACAAGTTTTGCTCTTCCTTTTCTACTTCTTGAGCTTCTGCCTGCACCCGGTACCACCAGACCTCCTAAATATTTCCCTGAACCCTCCTACTTTACACAATAGCTCCCAAGCATTCCCCTGTTCACTATTTCTCCCTCCTTCTTTCCCCATGTCCCAGAGCTCTGTTACCATAGTATCATAGAATCACTTAGAAATCACTTGGAAAAGACCTTTGTGAATTTGCTAATCACTTGGAAAAGACTTTCAAGATCACAGAGTCCAACCTTTAACCTAATTCTACCAAGTCCATTGCTAAACCATGTCGCTAAGCACTGTATCTACATGACTTTTAAACACATGAAGGGATGGTGATTCCACCACTTCCCTGGGCAGCCTGTTCCAGTGCTTGACAAATCTTTTAGTGAAGAAATTTTTCCTAATATCCAATCCAAACCTTCTCTGGCACAACTTGAGGCCGTTTCCTCTCCTCCTATCACTTGTTACTTGTGAGAAGAGACTGACTCCCACCTCACTACAACCTCCTTCAAGGTCCTTGTAGAGAGCGATAAGATCTTCCCTCAGCCTTCTCCAGACTAAATAGCCCCAGTTCCCTCAGCTGCTCCACATAAGACTTGTTCTCCAGGCCCTTCACCAGCTTAGTTGCCCTTCTCTGGACCTGCTATTTCTGATCCAAGTCAGGATGCTGTTGGCCTTCTTGGCTACCTGGGCACACTGCTGGCTCATACTCAGCTGTCTATCACTACCCCCAGGTCCCCTTCTGCTGGGCAGCTTTCCAGCCCCTCTTCCCCAAGCCTGTAGCATTGATGGGGGTTGTTGTGGCCTAAGTGCAGGACCCAGCACTTGACCTTGTTGAAGCTCATACAGACTTCATCTCATTGATCCAGCCTGTCCAGGTCCCTCTGTAGAGCCTTCCTACCCTCAAGCAGATCAACACTTCCTGGACTGTGTGGAAGATAACTTCCTGACACAGCTGGTGAGGGTGCCAGCTAGGGAAGTGCCCTCCTGGACCTGCTGCTTGTGAACAGAGAAGGGGGTGTAACAGTTGGAGGATGTCTTGGGCATAGTGATCACGAAATGACAGAGTTTTCGATTCTCGGAGAAATAAGGAGCAGGGGTCAGCAGAACTGCCACCTTGGACTTCTGGAGGGCAGACCTTGGCCAGTTCAGGATGTTATTCACTGTCAGTTAAACAGATATGGAGTTAGAGGTTTGTGAAATACTGGCTCATAAAGATGCAGTTCAGACTCTTAGGACATATGAAGGAAAAGGACACATCTTCTTTTCTTTTCTATTGTTTCTTCACCAAATCTTCAAACTGCATTTGAACACACTTCCAGCTGTGTTTGGTAACTTTGGAGGGCCTAGTATTCCTACAGTGTCAAAGACGAAAAAAAAAATCTCCTTATCACTGCATGTAAGATCTGGCTCTTTATAATGGTGTGAAGTACCCTAGACACTTTGAGCAGTTTCTGGAATTGGGTGGCCTGACTTGGCTCTGATGCACACTTTGTTGTCATTATTCAAGCTAAAATGAATGCTGTAGATATGATCGTGGATGATTTGTACATTAGCTAGAACATCTCTGCTAATCCAGTTTAAAACACACCATACGTTCTCAGTTTTGTCTCGCCCTTGCTGGATACCTGTTCTTGGACAAAGAGAAAGAAAAAAAAGTCTGAGTTCAGTCTCTCAGGATATTTAGACACTCTCAGTATAGTCAGGCTCCAGATTATCCTCAAAGAAAAATCTTAAGGTTGTTATCTGGTCTTTATTTTTCACATCAACTTTGAAGAATGTTCAATATTTCGAGCATCAATAACATATCCTCAAAGTAAACACTAGATGGTGGAAAAGTCAACTGCAGAATAGGAAATGTTACAGTTGCCCAAGCACAGGAGTATTTCCTCTCTACCTTTTATTATTATTATTATTTGGTAAATTAAATTATTATGATAATAGATTTTAACTGCAAAATGACCGTTTCACTCTTCTTGTTTCTTCCAGAAACTCTCACTGCTACTTTCATACACTCAGCAGTGTTAGGCATGATACAAAGTGAAGCTTCATTGTTGATTTTCATAACCAGAACATAACTTCTAGGCTGTATGCAACACCAGCAGACACAAGTGTAAGGAATAGCTGGCTGCACAGAAAAACACATTCTGCCAAGTTTTCTTCTGGTTCCATTTAAATTACCGGAGTTTCCACAGGATGAACTCAAAGCAGGGTGACAAATCAGATCCACCATTAGGAATCTATAAAACAAAATAAAATTAGATTTAGAGCTTACTACTCACCTTGTTACATTACTCTAGTTATTTCTATAAAAGGCTGCTCAAAATACATGAGTGTGTTCATACAAACACTGGACTCCCTCTTCGCATGATTCCTATGACATCAAAGTCCATGTCTATTAATCTGCAGGTATGAGGAGGTATCAGTACACAAAACATTTTAATTAAGTGGGTTTGTGTGGAAATCTAACACCTATGGAGGCTTAGTGAAAAATCACGCATGGTTTGAAGTTTAGTTGAGCTCATTAATACTCTTTAGCAATGTTCAGTTCTTCCCATTGTTTACTGTACAAGGAGCTCAGATGTACCAAAGAGCTAAACATCAACCAAACAATTCATGTCTTATCAGAGAATGACGTGTTATTGGAGTGAAAATATCATTTACTAGTGAAGCTGGAAGCTAACGGTACTAGATTGACGGGTCACATACAGTCAGGTTTTGTACCAAAGCATCAGTGATAAAAATTACCATGTACACATTTATATTATGCCTAGTGTAATTTTGTTATTAATATACAAGAACTTCCCATATAAGACTTAACGAACTGTATTAACATTAAAAGGTCTGTTTATGTTTGGTCAATCATTTAACATTATTTTGCTCAAGTTTCACAAGTAGGAGCTACATTAGGAACAGTCTGAGGTAGAGTTGCCTAAAAGTTTTCTCCATTAAGAAAAGAATCTCTTTTCTTTTGCCAAATTATCAATCCCTGAGCTGCCAGTAGTCGTTTTTTGTCAATAGGCCCTGTTCTTTGAATGTTAATTCAACAGATTCCTCTGACTGACAGATCCTGGATCTAACTATCTTAAAACTTCTGGTTTTCATTGTCCCATAAATTATTGGTATTCCAGGCCATTCCTACTGTATGTACATCTACTATGTCACATGTTTTCCAGCATTTATAGACTCTTTTTTCTTTTTTGTTAAGTCTTACGAGATACAATCAATAAATTTTCCTTAATGGTTACAGAAACAGAAGAGGTCTTGGCCGTCTGCCAGGCTTTTCCCTGTTGTGCTAAGGTAATATCTACTTTTATGTCCTTTCCCATTTCTCCATAAAGGCAGCCTTGTTTACTAGCTTCATTAGAATTCATTACACAGAGAAGAGATCAGTCCTTTTAAGGTGGCCTTTACTGTCAATTATATTGGAAATACAGATCAAATTGGTGTATTAGTAAGTCTCATGAGTGCTTTTTGATATACTCCATTCTGAGATGTCACCATCATAGAATAATTCGCCAGCAGTTGAATGTTCTTTTTTTCCTTTGTGTTGAATTTGATAAATTCAGCTATATGATGATTTTGATAAATTTACAAAAAAGTCTTGATTGTTTTTTATGGATGTAGTCAAGGAGGCAAAGAACCTGCCCATTCTGTATACCAAATTACACTACAGGAGCTAAAACACAGTATCCTTTTTCTTTCTTTCCTCAAAATTTTAACAGATTACAGAAAATCAGGAGTGAAGGAAACATATTTAAAGTCCACTGTCTTTCAGTGTTCATCTGTGTTTAGCCAGGGTCACCATGATGATATCTCAGGCACTCAGACATAAAAAAGAAACACACAAGAAGCAGGAAGAAGGGACAGAAGACCCAGGAGGACTGTAGAGACACTGTCTGAGCATGCAGGGATGGGTCTAAGAAAGCCCATATGGAGTTGAATCTGGCAAGGGACATGAAGACCAACAAGCAGGGCTTCTGTGGGTACATCAGAAGCCAAAGGAAGAAATGTGGACCTGCTCCTGAATGAGGCAGGAGACCAGGTGACAAAGATATGGAAAAGGTCAATGTGTACTCAATGCCTTCTTCACCTCAGTCTTCACTGGTAAGATTGGCCTTCAGAAGTCCCAAGACCCTGAGATAACTGTGAGAGTCTCTCTCAATTGCCTTTGAAAAGTCACTGCGGTAAGACTGTTTTGCCTGTGACAGGGATAATAGCCTCATGCACCAGTACAGTCTGGGAGAGATCTGTCTGGATAACAGGTTGGCAGAGAAGGACCTGGAGGTTCTGGTGGACACCAAGGTGACCTTAAACCAGCAATGTCCTCTTGCAGCAAAAAAGATCAATGGTATCTCAGCTGCATTAGGAAAAGCCTTGCCAACAGGTTGAGGGTGTGATCTGTCCCCTCTACTCAGCACCAGTGAGGCCACACCTGGAGTGCTGGGACCAGTTCTGAGCTCCCTAGTGCATGACATTGCTGGAGTAGGTCCAGCAATGGCCAAGAAGATGATTAAGGAATTGAAGGGTCTGTCATATGAGGAGAGGCTGAGAGAGCTGAGAACCTTCAGCCAGAAGAAACAGCTCAGGTGGTTCTTATCAGTATGTACAAATACCTGAACAGGGGAATGAGTGAAGAAAGCAGAGCCAAGGCAGGACAAGAGTCAATGGGCACAAAAAGAAATGCAGGAAAATCCATTTAAATATAAGAACGTATGTTTTACAGTGAGAGTAGTCAACAGGAACATGTTGTCCAGAGAGACTGTGGAGTCTCCATCCTTTGGAGATATTCAAAATCTGACTGGATACATATGGGAGCACCTGGCTCTTGGTGACCCTGCTCTGAGCAGAGGGGTTAGACTACATGATCTGCAGAGGTCCCTTCCAACTTCAGTGATTCTGTGGTGGTGTTATTCATTCACACCCATCAGAGTCTACAAATCTGCCAGATACACATCAACTACCACAATAGAAGATATACCCAGCTGAGCAATTTTTCAGCACTATTTAACAGATCTATTCATGCCACTATGGACAATTTTCTATTAAGAGTCACAAAACAGAAAGTTCTAAAAATAAAAATCTTCTGGTAGCAAAGAAGAAAACGTAAGAAATAAAAAGCAGTGATAACAGGCTGAGAAATCATGTCTGCACTGCTCTGAAGGAGGAGTCGCAAGAGAAAATGGGAGGTGGGTGTTCCTCCAGATCTGTCCCATGCTTATATGGCTGCCAACTGGACAGCCTGCAAGCTGTCTGAATGCAGAGAAGGAAGAAGGTCATGCAGGCAGTCAAACTGGGATACACAAGGTATGTAAGACGCTTTTAACTACATTTGAGACCGTGGTTCTGGATTTGCTGTCCAAACAGACAATGTGGTCTTTAGAGAAGTTTCAGGATGCTCCCCAATATGCAGCAATGTCATTGAAGCCGAGTATAGTTTACCTAGATATTTTGGAGTTTGTATGAATGGGTTATTAAAAATAACTTCTTACCAGAACTGCTTTGGAAATGTAATGCGTGTCTGACAAGACATATGCCCTCAGTGATGCTTGGCCACAAAGACATTAAGGATTATACTTCTCTGACCAGAAACCTTGTCCAATTTGAATTTGGATGTGAGACACCACTTGAGAAAATAGCCTGGAATATTCAAGTTTCTTGTTCTTCCAGCAGTTGGGACAATGCAATCCAGGATAGTTTGGTGAAGCCAGGACAGAGCCAAGGATTTATTTAACTGAGAAAAAGAAAAACAGGACAGGCTTTTTAAGCTTTAACTTGCCATTTTAATGTTAGTTAAATGTTAGCACTAGACAGGTTTAATATTTGGTACTCTGTGCTATTTTATGCTGTGTGTTGAAAGGTGTTGCAATGTGTCATCACAAACCTTTGCTGATGACAAAACTTTTTGAAGAATAAGTCTACTGTTGGAGTCAAAACCACTCATGAAACCACACTGATGAACAGATGTCAACATATCAAAGATTTGGTTTAGGAACAGAGGTTTTAGAAAGCTTGCCCAAGGTCAGTGCAAAGATATATCTCAAAAAAGGAAATCCATCTCCATAAGAAAAGCTGCATCAAGCTCAGCAATATTACTCATCCTGAGGACCCATCAGAATCCTGTATAAACACGGCAGCTCCTGCATGGGTTTCCTCAAGAACTGTTTTTGGTGTCCATACTGGCTGGACCTGATGTAGGAAATTGATTTTTGGCAAGCCATTTGTTTTAACCACAGTTATACGGCCAAGACAGGCCAAATGTAAATTTTTCTAGTCTAACAAATATTTTTTTAAATTTTGAAATAACGAGGGGAAAGTTCACCTTGTGAAACTGATGGAGGTGAAGAGCAATACTGACTCTCGAGTCCCTCATTTGTTTAGACCACACAAACACAAATATATTTTACAGCTGTTTAGTCATGGCTCTCTGTATTTCATATTTCACATTTAACATGATCAATTTCATAAAATTGTATCTGGTTGAATTTATTACTTTCTTCCAGAACATAAATTGTAGATTTTAATGGATAGATAACTATTAGTAGCACATCAACTATATATAGGGCATACCTATATAAATCATACTTATTTTGTGCCTTCAGTAACAATGTTGACCACCAAAAGAAAATGGAGAAAATGAGTGGAGATAGAGGGCAACACTGTTCACATCCTTTTTATAGTTGAAATTCTTAGGAGATTATTCCATTAATTTTTACCCTAGGAAGTAATAGAAACATGCCTATGCAAGTCACCCCACAAGTCTGGTGTCCCCTTTCAAGAAGACTGTGTGATTTAATATTGACTCTTTTACTGTTTAATGAGAGTAATAAATATTTGTTTGCTTCCTTTTCCCCTGTACCCATAAATTATGAACTACATGTCTATAAATTTATGCATATACTTGTCTAATGTTACTATTAAACTCTTTGGTTGATCCTTTGGATTGGGTGGAAATTTTAAGTGCTCTAGGATGTGCAAGAGTATTTGTGAGTGTAGGCTCTTCATAAGAAAAGTGTACACAGCAGTGCTACAGAAATTAACTGCAGAAGATGGACACTGTCCTGTCCATCAGTATCTCCCTCTCCAAAAATACTTCTTTTCATTTCTAGTAGTACCTCAGTACCAGAGATTCTTTGCTTCTGGTTTCATCTACACTGGTAATTGCTTCTTGTAAATTATTCTTACAAAAAATCATGAATACATAAAGAGGAGTGAAATTAATGGCGTTTTTCACCAAGTAGCGCTTTGTAGTGGTGACTTCTGAAATCTGGTCTCTCAGTCTGAACGAGATCTACGGACTGCTTTTCAGGACGTCATGAAAGATGACTACAAAAAGCAAGTTCAGCCATATGATGTCTCTAGTGGTGGCATAGAAGGTTCCTCAACACTTTTCATTCACTTCTTTCCTGAATTGCCATGGAAGTCTCCTTATCTTTTTAAGAAAGCTTTTGGGAGGACTGAAGAGGTCTGCAAATTTACCACGGCCACCCAGATGGCTTTTGTTCAATAATGAATTGATATTTCTGAAGCTACTTTTTCCCCTCAGATCAACAAAACCTATCCTATAAACATCTTTGATGGAGATTTTACTGCAGTAAAGCAAGCTGCAAGAAGAGCATCTACTTTCTGGATTGTTTTGTCTTCCAGATTTGGGTGCTAGTGCTTTTACCCTACATCACAGTATGTCTGTGCTTCCATCATCTCTGCTTCCAGACCCAGAACATCCCATAAAAGGAAGCAACGCAAGATCAGTGTTCTTCATCTTGAAAAGTTGTGATCAGGGACTTTGTTGGGTCTTGCAAAGCCTTGGGTCTACAAAGTCCTAGCTACTGAAAATCAGAAAACAGCTGGTCCTTCTTAAAAATAAAGTACTTTGACTTCATAAACAGAAGAAAATTAGCTGCAAACAGAACACATACCATGTAAATGATCCTCCATGCACACTAAAGCAATTGGAGCTCAATATGTGATTCCCTGAATTGCAAAGCTCAGAAAGTGACAGAAAACCTCCTCCTACCCGCAGGAACAGACGTGTTGATGGCAACACTGAGTGAAAAGGCAGCCAAGCAGTCCGGGCCTCTCAGACAGTGCTGGATCTTACCAAACCCATAGAGTGGCTGAAGGTGTTCAGAAGGAACTTATGATCAGCGTGAAAAATAATCACAACTTGCCTTGTTTCTAGGTGAGTTTCCAGAAGTGTGCTCATTGCCAGCTTGCTTGTATATGACAAATATTAGGTTTAAAAGAGGGTAGCTGGAAGATTTTTTGGTGCTGACATCCTTTGATAGCCTATGTAAAAGAGAGATATATTTACTGAATACATATGGTTCATAGTTTCATACCAGAAAATTGTATTAACAGAGTGAATGAATAAGTATTTGTACATATCTGTACAGGAAGCTCAGATGTCCCCATTGTACAGAAAAGTACTTGAATCAAAAATGGACTTTTCTTCCTGACCTTCTCTATAAACCCTTTAGACAGTGACATAAAACTGTTAACTTTTTCTCTTTATTTAATAACCCCTTTATAATAACAAAAAAGTACCCCAAATATTTCAGTGTTTGACTGATGACAATAAAGCCTTTGTGAAGAAACTTCAATTATAGGTGTCTTCAGAAGGAGAAAACTGATATGCTAAATCCCTGAAATCTGTTGTCTGGAAAAAAGTGGTCAGTCAACGGCAACAAAAAGAGTAAAATAAAGGAATACTTGTTAAATTGAAATAAATTCATTCACTGGCAACTGCAGTCCTGTTTTCAACACCAAAAAGGAAGATCAGTAAATCTTTCAGTGATGGAGGGTGGAATCTTCAATTTATATGGAAATGTCTTATCATAGAGTCATAGAATGTTTTAGGCTGGAAGGGACCTCTAGAGGTCATCTAGTCCAACCTGCCTACACAAGTAGGGACATCTACCTAGGTCAGGTTGCTCAGAACCCCATGAGGCCTGACCTTGAATGACTCCACAGATGGGGCCTCCACCATCTCGCTGGGCAGCCCGTTCCAGTGATCTATGACCCTCATGCTAAAGAACTTTTTTCTAATATCCAACCTCAATCTCTCTTTTCCTATCTTAAAACCATTCCTCCTTGTCCTATCACTACAAACCCTTGTGAATAGACCTTCCCCTGCCTTCCTGTAGGCCCCTTCAGGTACTGGAAGGTCAGTATAAGGTCCCCCCGGAGCCTTCTCTTCTCCAGGCTGAACAGCCCCAACTCTCTCAGTCTGTCTTCACAGGAGAGACGCTCTATTCTCCTGATCATTTTTGGAGGCTCTCCTCTGGATGCACTCCAATATGTCCACATCCTTCTTGTGCTGGGGGCTCCAGAACTGGATGCAATACTCCAGGTGAGGTCTCACCAGGGCAGAGTAGAGAGGCAGAATCACCTCTCTTGATCTGCTGGCCACAGTTTTCTTGATGCAGCCCAGGATGTGATTGGCCTTCTGGGTTGCGACTGCACATTGATGGTTCATAGCCAGTTTTTTATCCACCAGCACCCCCAAGTCCCTTTCCACAGGGCTGCTCTCCAGTATGTCCTCTCCCAGCCTATACTGATAATAGGTTGCCCCGGCCCAGGTGCAGGACCATGCACTTGGCCTTGTTGAACCTCACAAGGTTCATCTGGGCCCACCTCTCCAGCCTGTCCAGGTACCTCTGGATGGCATCCCGTCCCTCAGGCGTATCAACTGCACCCCCCAGCTTGGTATCATCTGCAGACTTGCTGAGGGCGCCCTCAATGCCACTGTCAATATCATTAATGAAGATATTAAACAACACTGGTCCCAGCACAGACCCCTGGGGGACACCACTTGTCGCCTTCTTCCATCTGGACATCACTCTTCGGATGCGACCATCCAGCCAGTTCTTTATCCACTGAACAGTCCACCCATTGAATGCAGTCTTGACTGATACCAGTTAAAATTGAAAAAGGGAATATGCAAATAAAAGCATATGGCCTTTCCATTTGTTTTCAGGCAAATCCAGAGGTGGAAGAAATTATAACACCAACTTAGGCACACAGTGCTGTTGTCTCTTGCTTTTCTGATGGTACAAAATGTGTGCTGCAAAGTTTGATGCTAACGCTAAGGGATTATAACACACAGGACAACCAGGTGATCAGGTCCAGTCAGCATGGGTTTATAAAAGGCAGGTCCTGCTTGACTAACCTCTGTGCTTGCTTCCAAAGACATGTTATCTAATACACACTGGTTTATATACTGATAACCATCTAAGTTATGCTAAGTTTACCTGTGAAATGTCCCTAAACCCAGGTTTCACACAGAAAAACTTTCTTGAGAGAGGACAATGGTATTCTCGCTCTCAGAGAGACTATGGAATCCGTTACCGTATATTTTTAGTTCTATCAAGAGGTCCTTAGTCAAGCACTCTTTTTTCCCCCAGATTTACACCAAATATAATTCTACTTATTTTGGTGTGAATGTTTCCTATTTTAACCCAGGGTCCACAGGAAAAAACCTAGACATTGTGAATCAGATTTTCAACTTGTGCTACTGTGTCAGCTCAGTTAAACTTGATGGCTCCGTAATTTTTTATGCGAGTTGATGAGCTTGGTCAGTAGTGTTGTCATTTCTCTCTTCACAGGCATCTATTCAAAATATAAGGCATGCCTCCAATTTTGCAAGATCAGGTTAACTGCTCTGTTTAATTTTAAGCAATAATTCTGAAAAGATTCCTGTATGATGTGTACAGGTTTTATCTAAGCATGGATTCACTCTTGTCAAGAACCTTGGTATTGATAGAATAGCCATTTTTGTTTAGCAAAATGTAGATACATTCAGATGCATTTTATTTTCCAGCTGCTGACAAAATTTCTGGTTTAATAGCATGTAGGATATGGAAACAAGCATTCAGAATGTTGGAAAATTGATGTTAAAACATCATAGCTGAATTTTTAACCTAACACTTTAAGCTCTTCCTTTTCAAATACAGACCTGACTATGTATGTCAAGATGGTGTGCTAGAAGAACCACGTCTATTACCCCTGAAAAGAGCTGTCAGAACCACGTCACGTCATACATCACGAATCCAGAATTAACCCAATAGTGGGGGATGTGGTTACTTGCAGTTTTATCAGTTTAAAATCTAGGTGCATTATAGATCTAACTATATTCAGCTATATTCAAATAGCTGGAAAAGTTAATATTATACCCAGATACACAATATTCTGCAGAGGCAAGAGAGCGCAGCCAGAGTGATGCTGTCTTTTACAAAAGAAAGTGCATCTATCCTGACATGGCCTGCACTTAGTAGGGCCCAAGTGCTGCTGAGGTAAGGTGCTACAAGATGCTGACCTGCCTGGTGTTCAGGAAGCTGCCTAGGTGCCTTCCGTGGAAAATTTGTTCCCTGGAGAAAATGAGGAATAATTTCACCAGACAGCTGAACATGAGGCTGTTGTGACTGCAGTCCGCATGTATTGGTGTGCAGCCTTCCCTCGATACAACTAGTGATACGACGTCAGAGTGCCGGAGTTTTCTTTGACTCTGGACAACTCTGGGCAGTGTTTTTTTTCCCCCTGCTTGACCACAAAGCTGTCTCACTAGCTGTATGTCCCTGTTTGAGAGCCACCACTGACTTTGCTAGGGGTTCCTAGGGAAGCTGCACTCCTCTGTCTACTCTGCTGTAGCCCAGCTAAAGCAAACGACTGTGCTGGAGCGTTCAAATATAACGAAGTGCTGCAGTCGTGTTATCTCTCCTCATCTCTTCCATCTTGCTCTGATGGGCTTCCCTCTCAGAGTGAAACCCAAGGAGGAGACTAACACAGAGTTTCCTCTTTCCTAATGTTTGCTTGTTATTCCAGATAATTTGCTCCAAGAGAGGAAATAAAATGCGCTTTAAACAGCACCAGTAATTCTGGTCCTTTTAGGCCACCAGCACATTTCCAGGTATCATTTAAAAAGTAGAATCAGTGAAAAAGACTTCCTTCTCTTTTTTTAATTAAAAGAAATCCCAATCTCCCCTTCCTCAACCCTCCCCCCCACCCCGGGCTGATTGACAAAGTGAGCAGAATTCGTGTTCTCACACCAGCGAGTATCTATTACATGAGAACTTTCTTCTGGCGCCAGGAGGTATTTAGAGAGTTTGCCTGGCTATTCCACCGGGGAAACCCTGCTGAAAGTTGGAGACACCTGAGCAGAACTCATCGCTGGCCAAACTCCGGGGAAAGCAGCCGCCCTTTACAGCCGATAATGTCTCGTTGTCGTTATTGCCCCGGAAATGTCGGGGAGAAGGAGTCAATAACGGGGAGCGATTTCTTTCCTCGGGGAAGATGGTCCCGCTCTGTGCTAGGGGATCCCCCCTGGGGAAATGAGCGGCTCGAAGGACAAACCTGTGGGTTGGTTGGTTTGTTGTTTGTTTCCCAAGCACGTTCCCACTTCCGCTCAGGGGTTTTCAATTTTCTTGTACCATGGAAAGCCACTTTTGGGGGAGGACACTCCCCAAGATACACACAGACACACACAGTAACTGCTCAGGCTGGACGATCCTGCACTCACCCGTGATGCTCCCAGGACCACCCCAGAAGAGCCCCAGAAGAGCTGAGCTAGCTCGCACCGGGCACCCCGAGGTAGGTGGCTTCCAGGGGACCGGGACATGGGCACCATGGCACTCTCATCTGAGGAAGCTGCAATAGGAAAGGACATCCTTCAGTGGTGCCTCGACCCGTACCAGACCTCCGGCTCAGGACAGGGCGCCCACAGCACAGGCAAACAGCATTCCTGGGACAGGCATTTTTATCGAGGACAGGGTTGGTGGGTGAATGAGGGACACCGCACGCTTCTCCCTTCACAGGGGCGGCTGAGCCACGCAGAGACGTATTTGCTTTAGGTGGCACTTAGCAGAGGTTATAACTCGTTCATCTGCTGTTCCTACAAGACCAGCAATGCCACGCATCCTTCCGTGGCAGAAGCCCTGCATGCCTTTCACGCAGCCTGGGTGGCTGTTGTAGATACTTGTGGAGCAATCAAGACTGAGACATTTGCCAGACGCTGGCTTCCTCCCCTCCAGACCTCCTGCCTTTCTCACTACGAGAAACGAATAAAAATGCTCTTGTTGCACCAAGATCTTTCCCCAAAAGTGCATTTTAGGTCAGAGTAAAGTGACTCGGTAACACTGCTGAGTTCAGTGAAAGAACAAATGCCAAGGAAAGCCTTATTTAAAGCACGTTTTCGAGAACACACCAATCTCTCTCCTCCACCCTGCCTTGTCGCTGCCAGCACCGCCGAGGATGAAGGGGAAAGACATGAGGCTTTTATTGCCTCTCCTCGGAGATAACCTCCATTTTACAGACTTGGCCCCTCGGGTTTTTTTTTTTCTCTCTTTTCCTTTTTGCTATCATCTATTCCTAAACTTTAGGAAGACAGTGAAGGGGCAATACGCGCTCTGCCTCACGCC
Organism: Eurystomus gularis; assembly: GCA_013400335.1. NCBI lineage: Eukaryota > Metazoa > Chordata > Aves > Coraciiformes > Coraciidae > Eurystomus > Eurystomus gularis. The sequence continues at coordinate 22,694 of VZZY01006213.1, read as the reverse complement.
AGGTACCTGTTGGTCTGTCAGTGCCGTGCCCTGGCACGGGGGATGCTCCCCGCCAACGCCGCCCCTCGCCAGGCCTCAGGTGCAGCACTGAAACCCCCGGATCTACCACAGAGATAAAGGAGAAATCTGTTTTTCACAGACTGCTCTTCGCCTGGGTTCGTTGGTTACATTTGTTTCTCGCCTCCTGGAAAAGTGTGAGAAAAACCACTCTGTCCCGCTGCGCTTCCTCAAAGCAGGGATCTCAGCAGAGAAAAACTGCTTTTCTGTGGCCTCAGGGCCAACAGTGGTGGCAGAGGCAGAGCTCCTGGGGAAGGCCCTCCCTGCAGCTTCTTTCCACGCAGGAACTGTTTTAGCTGCTCGCTCCTCTCCCTCCACACGCCCGCTGGGCTTTGCAGACCCAGCCCTTGCCGGCACCGCATGCAGCATGCGGGGATGGACCCTGAAGCAGGGGAGGATGCTGGCCTCAGAGTTCGGGCATAGATTAAATAGTGGTTTTACCTCTTAACGGAGAGAAGGGAAAGGGACTGTACCTGATAACAGGGGTGAAATGCTGCCCTGATATACCAGGGACATTTTCCCTACTCAAGACTTAGCGTAAAGGATCCATGTCATGATGTAATGCCCTGGCCGCGTCGAAGGGTCTCAGAAATCAGTGGTTCGATGGGTGTGAGAGGATTCAGGTCTGCTCGGTTTTGTCGGGTATAAAACCAAAATCACCCTTGAGGTTCACTCCCAACTTATTCCACTGCATTTCTTATTTCCTTTACTAACCAAGAAGCAGGCAAAGACGATCTGAGAATTTGACTATTCCCCCCATCCCAAATCCTTTCACTAAACGAGAAGTCTCCATTATGCGTTGCCTTTAACCTGCCAAGGCAGAGGTACGTGCGAAAGGTGAGATTTGCCACTGTGGCTTTTAAGACTGGGTACCGTTTTCTTCTTTGTTTAAAGAAATTCCGCCCTTTCTCCCATTAGTCTTTATCAGAGAAAGCGTTCAGGCCGCACCTGTATACACAACCCAGATGGGGGAAAAAAGTAAACCTATATCTCTTCCCCTGTAGTATCATCATATATATATATATATGTGTATATATATATGTATATATAATTGTATACGGATAATGTAACCGGGGAGGCAGAGCAACCACAAAGTCCCGGGCGCTCGCCTTTCACTGTGCAGCGCGTAGGACCGCAGAGCATCGCAGTGTCAAACCAAGTTCAAGAGATCCAGTTGCAAGATCAGCTGCCTGTTTCGGTGGTTCAAGAAATGTCAAGTTTCACTTGGAAAGTTTGCTGTTAAGCCCAGCTCTGATGTGGTTCAAGCCCCAGCAGGTGAAGCTGAGGTTTATACAGTGTTAAGTGGCCCTCAGTAAGACCACAGAGTTGGCAGGGAGTGAAGTGTAAAGCGCAGGGAGAAAAGGTGGCCGGCGGTGCCAGGAAAGTTGTAAGGCAGCAGCCGGGAAGGTTCCACTCGGCAGGGAGGGAAATGGAGGGGAAAAACCAGGAGCAAAAATTACAGGACAAGATCTTTCCACCTGTTGTAGTCATTAGATTATTTTTCTGTGAACTGAAATTTTATTCTGGTTAACCGTATCTGGGCAGGGCTGTGAAGGCCAGCGAGGAGCTAAATGCTAGTTATTCATCTTGGAAAGGGGGTACGTTTTAGAAGGTGGGAGGGACACAAGTTGTTGGGTCGTGGTTTGGTTTGTTTGGTTTTTTTTTCCTAATTGAATTTGCGTTTCAGTATGTGCAGTGGATGCTAGGTCCCCCTCTCTCCCGTAGACTCTACAAAAGCTGTAGTACGGAATTTGTTAAAAAAAACCATGCAAATAGTTCAAAAAGCTTTCTTGTTTAATTCTCCCTGTGACGCAGCTGTACGCAGCCCAGTTAACCGGTTTTTACTTAATTGCTCTGAGGATGGATAAGCCTTCGGACCCTGCCTGTAGCTTCACCCTGGGTTCTTGGCACCGTCAAACCACAATTCACACGCCTTGGCGGGGAGGAGCGGGGCTGGGCGCCCGTTTAGACGGCGGGAAAATAATCCCCCCTCCACCGAGGAAAGGCAAGAAGGAAAGTGAATGCCGGTGGGCCGGGGGGAGAGCCCTGGGCTGCGCTGAGTCGCAGAGTCGCAGAATGATTATTGAGGCTGGAACAGACCTCCAAGATCATCGAGTCCAGCCGCTGCCTCCTTCAAGGCGGGGAGCGCTGTC
>VZZY01006213.1:0-19517 GCA_013400335.1 Eurystomus gularis | reverse complement strand
GGCCTCGGAGAAGCTGCGGGGCGGCCCGGGAAGAAGCGTGAACTCCGCGGTAACCCTCGGCCCGGGAGCCGGCTTCGGCTCACGGCGATGGCGGGCGGTTCTGAGGAGTCGGAGGAGGGGACCCTGAAGAAATAAATCGTAAGGATGAGGCGAGCTTAGCGTCCGGGGAAGGAGCGGTTCGCTCCGCGGGCTGGCGCGGAGCACAAGCAGGGCGTCATTGGGTCGTTGCCTGATGCGGGGCACAGGGTTAAAAAAGTCGCTTGTATAGTGCAGAGTGATTGTTTGATATATATATATACGCTTTTTATTTATTTATAAAATGATGCAAACAGTTGCAAAGCATGAGAAGCGTGGCGGTTTTTGTGAGAACAATTCACTGCTGACTATCGCAGAGCATTTAATTATTTTAATGAAAATATTTGTTAGAGGAACTCGGCTCTCCTGTGCTTCCCACAGAGACTAAAACATGAGGACCTGTTTGCAACTGAACCAGAGTTAGACACGTATCAATAACGAAGCTCCAGATTCATGTCAGGATGAACTTTCTTTTTAATACGAAATACCTTTTTTTTTGCTTGCAGACTTGGCCATTTGTGGTTTCAGGAAGACCTGACTCTGAGACCAAAGAAGTTTCTACTGCCAGCAGATTATGTGGAACTACCGCATAGTCAAAGTAAATTGTGGGGTCTTTTTGTTTTGGTTTGGTTTATTTTTATTTTTTTTTTATGGGCTGGATGTTTTTAAGAGCTGTGATTTATCGTTTTAAGATTTATCGATTTATCATTTAAGAAGATGGGGACAAGCCCCCAACTCTAACAGTGTTAAATCTGTGTCCCCTGTCACTCTTTTCCCTTAGAGTTCTGAAGGAAGTTATTTAAAGCAGTAAGGAAGGGAATCAGTGGAAATTAGAGGTTTTATAAACTGGCTGCAGCAGCTGAAGCCCGAGATTTGGAAAGTCCTTCTTTGGCTTCATCATTCTTACCACTGCCCAAATACCTGTTGTTCTGCGGCTTTTAAGCTAATGGAAGAGGAGTGATATAGATTTAACAGCATGGACCAAAATGCAGCTCTCCAAACTAACCCCAAACAGTGTTATTTGTATTCTAAAGCAAAGCAGTATTTTAGAGTAGCTTTGAAACTCAGATAGATTTATAATATATTTTGATGGCTTTTGTTTTCATGGATCTGGTTTACTGCAACTAATGCAATAAGTATAGTCATACTTTTTTTTTTTTTCATCATTTTAACCAGAGTTTTCTTTAAAACTGAAAGTGGCTATGTTCTGCATTTAGGCTACTGTCCACTGGAATTTAATTCCTTTGGTAACGTCTTCCAAGTGTTACATGTAAGAATGTGGGACTGTCCCTAGAAATGTGGCAGTTTCCATGCCTTAACCCGAAAGGGAATTCTGCTAACCTGGGTGCATGTGCACGCACTAGGTTAGGGTGTATGTGTTATAAAGGAGTTTGTACAATGCTGCAGAAAGCCAAGAACTGACAATCTTTTATACATTTTCCCTGTATTGTCACGCTTATCTTTGAAAAGTTTACCCTCAAGTGAGTTCTAGTGACATTTCTTCACTGATTCAAATGCTGTAATAAAAGAGGATGCCATCAAATACATTGCAAATGTAAATAACTCTATTTTTTTATAAATTACATTAAAAGCTTGTTTACAATGACTTACTGGCTCTGTGATAGTGTGTGGCTGCATCAATGTCTTTGTAATGCACAGTCTTGAAACCTGCTTTTGTCAACACCGTTACGTTCCTCGTCTCCCGAGAACAGATACATCTCCAGCGACAGAGTCAGATAAGAACACTTTCACCCAAACAGTTCATGTGAGGTACAGTACTAGATCAATCACTTTAATCCTTAGGTTCATAAATATTATTTTTTAAAAGTAAATTAATCTTTCTTCTTCCTTCCTGTGAGAGGCGTTAATATGATTAGGAGAAAGTTCAGACAATACAGCAGGCTTCTTGTGGGTTTGTCCTGAGACGAAGGCTGCTGTCTTGCCAGGGAAGTGGCAGGTAGGTCATGTATTCTGGCATTCTTCACCTATAAAGACACACTAAAAACACATGCACACAGTTTTGAATCATTTTTTTTAAACTCATGAACAGATGAAATGCAGACCAGTGCTTTATACAAATGCAGTGACCAAAACATTCTGAAATGCTATTCCTGAGCATTCACAAATGACATAGGAAGATAATGTGTTTGGTCCTTTTTATTATTATTTTTTGCCAGCCTGATAGAGTAAATTGATTTAATTTTTAAAGTCTGAGTGTTTTGTTTGACTGGGTATGAGTAACAGAGCTGAGAGAAGGGAAGTCTTAAACTGAAAAACTACCTTACCACCAAGTCTGGAAGGTGAGAAATACATCCTTTTTTATTAGATCTGGCAAATATGCATTTGATTATTTTTTGGTCACATTAATGACATCTTTGTTTCTTGGCACAAGGTACGAGATAAACCCATCTTGATCCCATAACAGTATACAAATCTTACTAAAGTTGTTTTACAGATAAAATGCAAAATCATCCGCAACCCATATTCAGCTGAGACCTACTTCACGTGGAATGTTAAAGGCATAATACCTGCACTGACTTTCCTGGCAGGCAGTCTATATAGAGAGAGGAACACTCGTCTCCCCAAAATATTTTTACTGCTTTAGACTTACATAAATGAGGTGCAGAACTTTGCTTTGTTTCTGTTTTATGTGGGACTCTGATAGAGCAGATCATTAGCCAGAAAGCTCATGTCTCCACCATGAAACCATCCCTTTCCAGTACATGTGTTGGCTTACACAAGGAAAATACACCTCTCACATTGAACATGTTAACAATTCTAACCTGAGCAAAAGAAACAGCTTTCATATCAGAAATACCTAAGCCATACCTCTCCCATTTAGTGACTTCATACACATACTATTCAAAGAACTCTCAGATATGCTATGGATTCTGAATACAAACTCAGGTTTCTCAGCTAAGTAAAGCTGACTGTGTAAGAAGTACAGTTGTCATAGGGGTGTCCCTAGGGAGTTGAAGAAATTAATTGTAAGATCTCGGTAACTATCTGAAAGGTACTCTGTCTCTCTTCATTGACTCTAGAAGGACCCTAAGGTGACCAGCTGTGTGATTCGGTTAAATATTTAATGTTTTAGTTAACTATCTAATGCTGGCAGGGATAAAACCACGTTTAAATTATCGAACTTTATACGAGCCAAGTAAGATAAAAAGAAGGAAGAAGTGGGTGGTTTAGAACTACCCACTAATACAAGCTTATAGTAATCTTATAAGCAAAGAATAATTACATTATTTGAATGAAAAAATACAGAAAGCTTTCTGTTCTACTGGATAACAGTCACTTCTCCACAAGTAGCTAATTCTATATAATAGCAAATTTGCATTTAGTATGACAGTGCAGTTTCCCACCAAGGCTAATGGCAACCATACCTAAGAATTAGGTGTCACCGCTGGGCAGTGTTTATCACACCATCTGAAAGATGTGTACACAGATACTTTCTGCAGTGCATGCTGAGCTGCCTTTCAAACCCTAAATACCTAAATCAGTATTTTTAATATATACTGATGAGTGCATTGGGATCAGTTGCGACATTATGCAGAGACCTGTGTTCCCACAGTGCAGGCGGGTTAGGATTCAGGTACTAAGAAGAAGCGCGTCTCAGTCTCTTCCTTGGCTCTGAAAAACTTGTGAATGCAAATCAGTAAAACAACTTCTAAAGTGCCTTATTTGGAATGCAGCACATGAGAATCTCACTGGAGATAAAATTCCTAGAAAAGACATCTGAAAAGATTCATGTAAGAGCTACCCAATAAGACAGGCAAAATTGATAAAAACTTGAGGCTGACGCAGGGCTGAAGAATCACTCCTGTAATGCCGGGGACTAGCAGTGTGATAGCGTCTGGGACCAGAAACGTGGTGACACTCAGAAGAACTATAATCAACCTTGATGATGTGGCTCAAATTTAGCAAGCAAAGGAAATCACCCAGTGTGGTTGTGCTGGTGAAATTGTTAAAAAGAATTCAACAGGTGACAAGAAGTGCAACAAAGGAGACAGAGCTTCGAGTCAGAATATGTACACAGACATAAACCCAACCCAAGCAAAGAGACTGCTCAGTATCTGGGACAAAAAGACACAAGGACTGCACGACTTCCTAAGAGTCTTCAAAGGCCTGTGTAGTGAGCACAGCGTGCATGAAGGGGATGGACAACAGCAGCTTTAGCTTGTAGGAATCTTCACAGGAACAAGATGACTAAGATAAATGGATGCTAATCCCCAAAACAAACGGATCACTTTTTAATTCCAAGTTGCTGTGGTGGCAGAAGCAACACCATTAGTGCTGTAAATCCCATAGTCAGTAAAAGGTAAGAAGTAAATGTAGGCATGAATGTTCACAGAAAATTGAGATTGTGATAGTACAAGGAACAATTGTATTCCTCGAATATAAGCAGTATGGAGTTTACATTAGTCCAGGTCCTTAGGATCATCAAGAGGGCATGTCATCTAGAGGAAAAGGAGACCAAACTGAATCTGAAGTCTTTTGCAACAAGGAGCTGAAAGATTCCAACTGTCCTGTCATTCATTTCTTCAGGGAAGCCCCTCTTGTCCTATGAAGATGGCCGAAGAGGAGTGCAGTAGGCCTATGTTCTGGGAATCCTCAAGAAAGCAAATGGACTGCCAGAAGAAATACAGTGTGTGGTCACTATGGGTAGAACCGAAACAAACCCAATGTCATTCATTTCTCCTGCAGAAGTGTCTCATCCCATCCTCAAAATAAACGTGTACATGAAATGTTTTCCACCATCCAGAAGGGAGATCTTAAAAAGATGGTTAATGGCAAATCTTTTTACCTGCACTCTGGATGTATGGTCTGGACCCATCTGCATCCCTTTTGGGGAGATACTAAATACACATGCTAACATCATCTGGTCCAGGCAGCAACTGGTGGTTCCCACTCCAAGTAGCTGAGAGTGCCTTGCATCAGTTGATCTAATCTCTTTTACATCCAGGTTGTGCCCATCCTGGAAACCATTTTTCATCCTCCTCCTCTGTGTCCCAGTGGGATATCACCAACCTTCAAAGGGAATAAAATAATGAGAGCTACATTGCTATTTACTAGGAAGGTGATTTGAAGTCCTGGGTGTGACGTTTTCATGCTACATATGGGTATGCTTGAGATCTGCAAGGCCTATGCAGGAAGATCCCTGGGGATATCCAACCCCAGAATCACAGTTAGGTTTCAACACAGGAAGAACACACTTCACATGGATTTGGGTTTTGCCCAGTTCTTGCAATGTTTCATAGGAAACAAAGCGAAACTTGTGGTGTTTGGGACAGGGCTGAGTAGACGATATTTTTACATGGGAAAAAAAACAAGTGGAGAAAACAAAGAGAAAATTGAACAATTTTTTGTAGTGCTCCTGGATTAAACCTAAACTGCCATACCGGTGAATTTTTGTGCATAGGAGTAACTGGAGACAGAGCCTAACAGACCACAACGTACAGGGAGACTAATAAGGAACAATGCCTCAAGAGTGAATTTGTTCCCATCCATTAAAAATGACAATGTCGGCTAACACATGGAGATGATACATGTATAAAATTTAGCTGTCTGTAAAGTTATTTGTATTACAAGTTTAAAGTTTAACAGCATGACAGTGATATTCACACAGCATGAACTGAAAAAGTCTTGAAAGAAGGGCTTGAGGTGTCTTATACTTGCTAAGGCACAATTCTGTGTCATACATATGCTTTGAAGATCACTTCTCAAGCCATTAATCACAACAAAACACTCATAACCACAGGGCCTGCTACCAATCTATTTCTCACAGTAACCTGGTTTGAGGTGTTTGCTCATCCTATCACACAGCCCAGAAGAGTTCCTTTATCTCAGGAAGCAATAATTTCCAATTTCTTTTCCAGTCTATATAATTCCCCCTGAACATGAGATACGAATTATGTCATAAACACCTTTATTCATCAGGCTTCACAAATAAGAAAAAAATTTTCCCCCTTCCAGGCTAGATATAGCCCTGATGTGGGTGGAACAAGTGTGGAGATAAACTCATTTTACTTTTTGCCCTCTCTCACTGTAGTAAAGACACGCCAGTTTCCTTCATAAACTGTACATAGCATATTAGCTGGCGATATCCTTAGTTTGTGGGAGAGAAGTAGTTAACACCACTGCTATCGCCAAAATTCTCATCACTTTGACCATTGGTTTATGTTTTGGAACAGATGCAAAAGACGCGGCCAACACTTGAGTCTCCACTCCCACACCCGCTGTGCAAGGGGCCTGAGTGGAACCACAGTGTTCACAGACTCACGTTACGCTTCTTACCACAGCCCACAGTAAACCCGCCCCGTGGTGACGGCACAATCAGAACCAGTGGTGCCTGGGAGCATTCTGAGCACTGCGCCTTCCGTGTCTGTGCTCTGCTTTTGTTGGTGAGGTCCCTGCACGGTTTATGGCTGCCCTGGGGGGCCCTCGGCTGCGGGATGCTCGGCTGTGGGATGCTTGGCTGCGAGATGCTCAGCTGCAGAGTGCTGGGCTGCGGGATGCTTGGCTGCAGGATGTTCGGCTGCAGGGCCCTCGGCTGCAGGGCGCTGGGCTGCCAGCGGGCCCTAAACCACCTCTAAGGTGTTGGGATGGGCCACAAACCGCTCACAATGCCAAGGCAGCTTGCGAGTCAGCAACAGACAGGGGTCATTCACAATACACAGCTTACATGAAGTCACCTTATTCTGCAGTCTGAGAGTACACAGGCGTAAGCAGTAGGGACACAAGTGAGCCCAGGACAGTTGGCCTCAAAGCCAGCGGACAGTCTTGGTGTGAAAGAGCAGCCCTTCATGCTTTTTAGTAGTTTAGCCATAACCTGTGTACCCACCAAGTCTCTAGTTCACAGAACCTCTTGTGGTTTCTGTTTGTTTTAGCTTAGTCTGTAAGATTTTCTAGGCAGACCAGGCTTCCCTTCATTGTTACGTTATCTAGCACAGGGAAGCCTTGCATCTGATTAGGATGTTAACAGAAGCAAAATGAATTCAAATCCTGACATTAATTTGTAGATGCTACTGCTGAAACTGAATAGGTAAGTGATTTAAGGTTTTATTTCCAGCCCCCTTGTAATATACGTCTCAAAGTGCAAAACAGTGTCAAGTCTAGCAGTGGACTGAAAGAAGGCAGAGCAGTTTTTCTGAACACAGTTTCAACACTAGGCATCAAAGCCCACACCACCAGTTTCCTCTTTCAGGTGTTCAGTAAAATAAAAACTATTTTTTAGTTTCTCAAATATGTATTTACACTGTCATTATTGTAAAAAAAAAACAGGATTTTTTCCTCAACATTTAAAAAAGAACAAACAAGTTATGAGCTACAGAACTTTCCTGAAAGCAGCTGCTTCCGATACCTACAGACTCAGAAAGCCACATTTCCCAAACTTTTGCAAAGATCCTCTGGTGTGCCTCTGACCCTGAACGATTGTGTGGGCTTGGGCGAGCCCCGGGGTGGCCTCCAGCATCCCTGACTGGCACAAGCATTCACCGAGACCTGTGCCTGTCCCCTGCCAGCACTGCCCTCACTGCAGCTCTTCTGGGGGGACTCCTGGTGAAGAACTGGCAGCTGGCTGGGACAGGTGAGCAAGAGAATTCAGCTGAAAGAAAAGCAGCTTCATTAGAGGCTGCAGACACCTCCAAAACAGCTAGGATGGGTCTGGCCTCTTACTGGTAGAAGAAAGATTTGAAAGGATCTCGGGGTGGGATGAACATACCTCTTCAGGCAAAAATGTTTAAATACACCTACAGCAAGAACTAGAGGGAGATTAATTATGCATGCTTGTTCACTCACTTCCTAAGCATTACTTGATATAATAAAGAGGTATCGGCATAAATTACCAGGAACACTTTGCACGCAGCGGGCACCTTTTTTCAAGGCATTCGACAGCACTTGCCCCATTTTGAAGCGTTCAGGAACACTCAGTGCCTGCACCTTCCCTGGGTCCCTGGAGATCTTTTAATTTTGTAGCTGTTCTCTTGCAAGAGTGAATACAAGGTGTTGGGAACTTTAGCTGGTTAAAGAAGTCAGGAGCCCCAGATGTCATGGGGCTGTGAAAGTGCTCCCAAGGGAAAGATGTTGCTGGCCCCCATCTTCCCTTGGCAGCCCTTTCACAGCCCCAGCAAAAATGGGAATCCAGCCTTGCTTTAGCCACTAATGTTGACAATGTGGTGGAGCTCTTGCCAGTGCCCAGCTCCAACAGTGAAAATGTCCAGCAAGTGCTCCCCTAGGAAAGGGGCCAGCACTGAAAGGTGTGGCTAACAGTGACCTTCCCTTTGTAGCCCTTCCACAGTTCCAGCAAACCTGGGGCTCCCTTGTCTGCTCACAACATGTTGTATTGTCTATTGCCACCACCAAGGGTCAATCTTGAAGCATCAACTGCTACTCCAGGGAAGGAACCAGCACTGAATGTTGTTGCTGGCCCTTACATTCCCTTGGCAACCACTTCGCAGCCCTAAGAAATCTGGAGATTCCACCTTTCCTTGAGTCACTACCCTTCACAACGTATTTTTTCTCTTGCCAGAGCCCTGCTCCAAAACTGAAAACGTCCAGCGATTGCTCCCTCAGGAAAGGTTCCAGCACTGAAGGCTATTGCTAGCCCTCATGTTCCCTTGGCAGCACTTCCACAGCCACTACAAACCTGGAGCTCCCACCTTTGGTTTAACCACTAACCTCCACAATGGAGGTTGCTCTCAACAGAGCCCAGCTCCAAAACTGAAAACATCCAGCTACTGTTCCCCCAGGAAAGGTGCCAGCCTTTAATCCTGGTGCTGGCCTTCACCTTCCCTTGGCAGACCTCCCCCAACCCCAGGAAATCTGGATTTCCCACTTTTGCTTTAGCCACTAGCCTTCAAAGCATGTTGTGTTCACAACGTGGTCTATTTGCTCTTGCCAGAGCCCAGCTCCAAACCCGAAAATGTCCAGCTACTGCTCCTATAATTCTAAAAGTATTCTAAAGACTAGAAGCAGATTAAAAAGAGTGGGAGACAGAAGGCAGTAGTAACCCAGGGAAAATCTCATATTGATCCAGGGAAGAAGAGATTTACCTATATTTAGAGCACTGATGATTTCAAACTTGATGCATTGTGTGTTTTTGTAGCACATCCTTGTTCTAAGACACAGCAGCCCATCCTGACCCATCACTTTCTAACCTGTAAAATAAGTCAGAAGACAACACCATTTTTATCACCTACAGCACATTATTCTTTCATGTGCCGACATACAGGAACACAAATTGTCCTCCAAGACTAGAAGCAAAGCACAGACTAAAGAAGAAAGAGGAATTCTGAGGAAAACTCTTTATCCAGTGAAACTGTTCTACACGGGCATGAAGCAAGGTTGGACCATCTTCCATCGAGCCAAACTTTGGGCTTATTTCTGCACTGTCTTTCCGTCTCTTGCCAGAGGGAACACAGAGAATGCTCCTGGAGATTTTATGTTCACTCCATGCAGGAGCAAAGCAAAGACTGAATCTGTTCAGACCAAGCAGTCTTTCTGCACTAAGACATGCAAAAGAAAGGTACAATCTGTTTGTTCTTCCAAATTCACGACAGCTGATTTATTTGGATACAGCAAAGCCCTTTCTTTGAGGATTGGAGCTGACAAGGCCAGGCTGATTTTCATATTCATTATTTCTAAAAAACATTGATACTCCAGGGTGTATCAACAACTAGCACCTCACCACTCTCTTCCCCTCCCTCCTCTTCTTCCTCTGCTCTTCCCCTGCCTATAATTTCATTATCTTGTTGTTTGGGGTTTTTTTGAGAACAGTTTCCATCAATCATCAGGCAGACATTGTTTTCTTCCTTTCTTCTTTAGGGACAAGTCATTCATCCTTTCTGCATGAGAAATGCAAAGTTCAAAAGCACAACTAATTGAAAGCGCCTGACCACGCTGGCCTTGCAGGCAGTGCAGGAAACGCAGCTTGCAACTTTTGTGCTCCAAGAAGCCCAACAAATTTATATTCAAATACTTAAATTCATTTACATTCAAAGATTTGCTTCTCAGGCTGAGATCTGTTTGCAGACTGGACAGATAGTATTCTGGATGTGCTAAAGCCACCAACTTGCCACCTTTATGTTTCTGGGAATAATACTAGGCCACTGACTTGAAGGCTGTGCAATCGTTTGGCACAAGCCAGCATCTGAACATCGCAAACTTGGAATATATGTTAAGAATCACAAGGAATACAGGAGTGATGCTCTGTACTCCAGCATTCCAGAAGAAGCTCTGCCGAGCTTTACCTTGGATCAGAGTTAAGGAAAGCTGACTTTCAGAAACCACTTCAACCCGTTCCAACGGGAGTTGTTTTTGATGATGTCTAATGGATGAGTTTGTAGATATTACTGTCCCTTTGGGGGTTGTTACTATGCGTACGTGAAGTCTTCAGTTTTGATCCGAAATTCCCTTTCCTCTTCAGTGCTTACAGATGTGGAAAAAAACCAGCTCACCAAAGAACGAAGTCTACTTCTCTGAAAGCACAGCTGACCATGATCAAAACACGCTGCCATGCCATAAAGAGGACAAAGATGGTCAATGCTAAGTATGAACGTAATGACCTTTAAAGTTATTTTTTAGCAGACTTTCCTTGCCAGGTTTGACTGGCTCCCTTTTTCCTTCCTTTCTCCTTCCTGTGAGCAAAAAATATACATTATTGCAAGAGTTTGCTAAAAATATAAGTAAGCTGTAATTAGAAATGGCGAGTGGAAATTACTGCAAATAGAAATATTTAACGGAATTTCTAAAATGTATAAATGTCAGTCATCTTTTCGGAACACGAAAGTTGCTCAGACTTCTGGTATTTCTTTAGGAATTTCTCTTACTTTTTGGCAGGGAAATCATAGTCTTTCTATTCTTGTTTCTGGATTTTTTTAAAATTGATCTCTTACTTGTCAAGATGAAGTCTAGCTCTCAACAGTGAAATATTTTTTCAGGCATTAGAGCAGCTAGGCAAGAGATCTGAAATATTAAAGGCAACTGAAGTCTTAAAAAACTGGCTAACTAAAAAGGAAAAGGTAGTTCTTATACGAAGCATAAAAGCAGTTCCTTACTGTCCTCTAGTGGAGCAACACCCTCACGGACACTGACCGCTCGTTCCTGCTTGTAACTAAACCTGCTCCTTCTCAGGGAGCAACCCTTCCTGCTTACTGCACTTCATTGGCATCTCTCACATCCCTCTGTCTGTCTCCTTTTCAGATAAAATCTCACCTTCTGCTTTGCAAATTCTCCCTTTGAAGGCTTGTAGTGATAGGAGGAGGGGTAATGGCTTTAAACTGGAGGGGAAATTTAGATCGGATGTAAGGGAGAAGTTTTTGCACTCTGAGGGTGGTGAGACCCTGCAACAGGTTGCCCAAGGAGGCTGTAGATGCCCCAGCACTGGCTGTGTTCAAGGCCAGGTTGGATGGGGCTTTGAGCAACCTGGTCTAGTGGGAGGTGTCCCTGCCCACGGTAGCGGGGTTGGAACTAGATGATCTTTAAGGTCCCTTGCAAACCATTCTGATTCTGTATTTCAGTTCTACTTGCAGAGTGAATCAATTTAACTAACTTCCTAACTTCGCCCTCCACTCTTTCTCCAAACTCTTATGAATAGGCTGAATGAAACGGGTCCTAGCAGAACTCCACTGTCATTTCCTCTTGCTGGGGTGATTTATGTGCCTTTAAACAGGCATAATCCAGGAAAGAACTTTCATACCACAACAGGTTGGTTCTGCTACAAGCTGTCAGACGAATCATGCTTTGACACCTTCAAAGAGTCTAAAACACCATCAGAGTGACTTGCTTTAAAAAGCACCGACTTTTCAGATTATATTTATCCATAGGTCTGAAAGTCTTGTTCGCTATATTCATATCAATTAGCCCACTGTTTCCAGTAGCGCATAAAACTCATCAGCTCCACTGAGCTCCTTGGAGTCTTTTTGAAAGTTTGATGGCAGAACTGTCATTTTGTGCTCCTTAATCATCAAAGCTGCTTTAAGTGACAAGTTCCATGCTACAGTGATGGGGTTTGAAGTTTCTTCTCTCACTTTTGAATCCATGGAGTAGGCTTGTCCTGGCAGCTTGCTGACAGTCATTTCACGGACCTTCTCTGCCATGTCAGCCCACTCACCCTGAAAAAACAGGTTCTTAGGTGCTTCCATAATGAACATCAATACAAGAATCCCAACTTTTCCTCTCACCTTGCCTTTGAATGGTCCCATTATCATTTTATCATTACTGTGAAGTTTGCTCTTCCTGATAGATCTTAAAAGTAAGATCTGTCTTAAAAGTAAGATCTATAATTAATTCTTTAAGAAACTTTTTCATATAGTCTACGTGATAGCAAATTTTATATTTGATAAGTTACAATGTGCCTTCACTTTTGTCTTGTGAACATAACTTCTGCTTGGTGCAGGTTCTCCCTCGTTAAAAGCAGCCTCCTACCTTGCTTTCTTTGTCAAAACCTTTTTTTTTAAATGGATAAATATTTATTCAGAGCATGTAATAGTTGTCTTAAAAAAAATTCAAGGTATCTGCAAGAATTCCACCATTTTGGCAGCACCTGTAAATTTTCTTTGAAGTTTTCCAGTTTTCAGGGAACCAGACTTACCTTGGCATGGACTCTTTGACTACCTGCTCCAATAAATGAACTTTTACAGTGTGTGAATATTTATTATTTATCAGCTATTTAGAATTATTTATCAGCATGTTATAGGAATGACTAAAGATTGTCATTGTTACTTGGTTTTATGCCTTTGCTATTCCTTAGGATATAAACCAAGAGGAAATGGCCAGTGACCTACTGTGTCACTTAGATGTACAGAAGTCCATGAGGTTGGAGAGAATCCACCCAAAAGTACTGAGGGAGCTGGCACAAGTGCTCACCAAGCTACTTTCCATCATTTATTAGCAATCCTGGTGAACTGGGGAGGTCCCAGTTGGCTGGAGGCTAGCAAATGTGACACCTACCTACAAGAAGGGCCAGAAGGAGGATCTGAGAACTACAGACCTGTCAGCGTGACCTTGGTGCCAGGGAAGGTTACGGAGCAGATCATCTTGAGTGCCATCATGTGGCAACCAGGTGATCAGGCCCAGTCAGCAATGGGTTTATGAAAGGCAGGTCCTGCTTGACTAACCTGATCTCCTTCTATGACAAGGTGACTCACTTAGTGGATGAGGGAAAGGTTGTGGATATTGTCTACCTAGACTTCAGTAAAGCTTTTGACACCATTTCCCACAGCATCCTCCCGGAGAAACTGGCTGCTCATGGTTTGGATGAGCATACACTTTGCTAGATAAAAAGCCATCTGGATGGCTGGGCCCAGAGAGTGGTGGCAAACGGAGTTAAATCCCGTTGGCAGCTGGTCACAAGTGGTGTTTCTCAGGGCTCAGTTTTGGGGCCTGTTCTGTTTAATATCTTGAGGGATGATCTGGATGAGGGGATTGAGGGCACCCTCAGTAAGTTTGCAGACGACACTCAGTTAGGCGGGTGCGTTGATTTGCTTAAATGTGGGGAGGCTCTACAGGGGAATCTGAATAGGCTTGATTGATGGGCTGAGGCCAGCGGTACAAGGTTCCACAAGACCAAATGTAAGGTGTTACACTTGGGTCATGACAACCCCATGCAACGCTACAGGCTTGGGGAAGAGTGGCTGGAAAGCTGCTCAGCAGAAAAGGACCAGGAGGTGGTTGTTGACCAGTGGCTGAACATGAGCCAGCCGTGTGCCCAGGTGGCCAATAGGGCCAACAGCATCCTGGCTTGTATCAGAAAGAGTGTGGCCAGCACGACTAGGGAAGTGATTGTCCCCCTGTACTCAGCCCTGGTGAGGCTGCACCTCGAATACTGTGTTTGGTTTCGGGCCCCTCACTACAAGGACACTGAGGTGCTGGGGCCTGTCCAAAGACGGCAACGAAGCTGGTGAGGGGTCTAGAGCACAAGTCTTAACGAGCTGGGGTTGTTTAGCCTGGAGAAATGGATGCTTAGGGGAGAACCTACAGCTCTCTACAACTACCTGAAAGGAGGCTGTAGCAAGGTGGGGGTGAATCTCTTCTCACAAGTAACAATGAATAAGACAAGAAGATGTTTAGGTTAGACATTATGAAAAATTTCTTCCCTAAAGGGTTGTAAAGCACTGAAACAGGCTGCCCAGGGAAGTGGTGGAGTCACCATCCCTTGAAGTACTTAAAAGTCATATAGATGTGGTGCTAAGGAACATGATTTAGCAGTGACCTGACAGCATAGGGTTAATGGTTGGACTTGATGATCTTAAAAGCTCTCTTCCAACCAAAACAACTCTATGATTCTATACACCCCTGTGAAATGCTAAAGCAAATCAACTAAGTAGGGAGAACGGGGACGGTGCCTAGTGATACACCTTCTGTTGTTCTGCAAGGCCTGTGATCTCATACTGAGGATTTTGTGTTACTTACTGTTACAGTTAAATTAATATATATTTTAAAACTTTTATTCTTCTTTTTAGGCATATGCTATAACCACTCCACCAGCAGAACCTACCACCACTCCTAGACCTGGAATTACATGGTCCTATCCACCAAACTTTTAAATACATACTTTTTATACACACACATTTAAAATACAATAATAAAAAGTACAGATACATTTTAATGTAAGATTTATCTGTACTTTCTATTCTTTTATTTTGGTTTAAGGCATTTAAGTAGTTGCTTGCTTATGATGTCTTTTTAAAGAGAATTCTCACTGGTTGAACCTAACTCTTTCTGTAGAGTGCTTGAACATTTTATTCTATTATAGAATGCTACTTTATTCTTAAGTATCTTACAGACATCTTTGGCCTGACTGCCTCTATAAAAGCATTACCCTGCCTCTGTGATACTTTCTGCTCTTGTTCTCCAAACACAAGTATGAAACTATATCACCTGCTACAAAAAATTAATTTAAAATATCCCCAGAGAATTCTTCATAATCTAGTGGACAGCAAAGGTCCACACCTAGGAGAACTCCATGCATAGCTGTCATCCAAAGTTAGAAATAACACATATCTCTTTATCAATAAATGAGACATAAATATACAAACAGACCCAAAATAAGGAAACAAAATAAATATTTGCTATTCTAAATTTAAACTCTGAGGAAAATGTGGTGCTATACATTTAACACCCAAAATTTAAAAAGACACTTAGACGACATGGTTTTCGTACCTCCAAACTATTAACAGTAGCTATGTTTCATATTTAATACAGCTTTATTACAAGTAGATAGAACCATTATTGCCAAAAGAGAAAGGCTGTATAAAAAAGTCCAGTGCAAAATAAAAGCGCCCTACAAAATCTGCATTTCTCTTCCCATTCACAGGCATTTAGACCTCGCAAGAACAACCGATTTCAGTGACTTCAAAGCAGGTACTCACTGACACAAAGTTCAGACAGGATTTGCTGGAATTTTAGCTGTTGACTTAAAAAAAAAATAACGGGAGACTCATTGTCTGGCAGGTGCAAAAATTAATACAAAATGTATTAACACAATAGGAAGAAAACATACATTAAATAGTTTTGTTTACTGGTATATCAGATTTTCAGGTGAATTTTATCAAATATACATATTTAATGAAATGATTTATCTATCATTGTGGAAAACAGTTCTGTATTTCAAGTTTATATTAACTATAAATATCTAAGGACAGGAAAGATACTCTTCAAGTTGGTGCTCCTCACTTCCCCATCCTTTATGTCTTCTGCTCTTTGCCTTTCGGAGAAAACATCACAGTGTAAGGCTGCCGTCTTTTTGGACGCTGACAAGGAGCAAGATCCTCTTTAATATACCCTTAAATAATAAGAACAAATCTGAGGTAAGAAATACAATATAAACTTTTGTTTCAGTTTTTGTTTACCCTCAAGAAATAACCTGTGATTTTTTTTCCCCCCTTTTGGGGCAACTAGTTCTCATTTGAAAAAAAGTTAATAGATTCCAGGGTGCAGTATCACTAATGAAAACAGCTGCTTTCTAGTAATGACCATATAGTAATTCAATACAGACAGATAATACTGAAGAGGAGAATGGAAACTATGAATTGTCCTTTTCAAAACAAAATTGTATTTGTCATTGTCTTTTCTACAGAAGATTTTACATAAGTGACACAGTAAGTATTGCAAATTCAGCTGACTAATAAGAATCAGTTTGTAAAATGTATTTCCCAGTCATACAGAGGAAAGCAGGCACATGTACCTTGTGGGTCTAAATGGTACATCCACCTGTTTAGAGGGCATTCTTATTTATGAAAGACTTGTCCATCTGGAAAAAGCCAAACATGAACCCTATGGATCCAACCTTCAAAGCTGTCTGATTAGAAAAGTGTATAGAAAATTTCTGTAACATGCTCAACTTAGCCAACACTGATAGGAAGCAGACATTTTACACAAGTCAGTGACAGCACGTGGCTTCTGCCAAACCCTTACTGATTATCCACATTAACATCTGCTGTAGTCAGAGTAGCAGATTCCTGCTTCATAGCTAGAAAACGCTGTCTGTGCAACACAGTTATTTAAAAAAACCAAACACGAACCACAACTGATGCATGGACACCAGTAAGAAGTAGAAAATACATCCTTTGTATCCCACTACTTTCGAGTGACAGCTGCAATTGCTCATCATGGGAATCCTGTCTGGTGTTTTGGTGCTCAGGCTGTACTCTTGTATAACATGGCTTTTTGCCAAGGAAAGGCTCATCTAAAGTCTGCCTCTGAAAAGCTGTTGAGGACCCTTAACAAGTGATCAGCTCTCACTCTAGCAGAACAAGGAGATAGCCAAGAAGCTCATTTTAATGAGGCTGCAAACAGATTCCAAATGGGTAGTAACAGCCAATCTCCCTAACAGGACATCTCAACCACATGAAGTTATAAATGGACATGCCTAGTGTAGACCAGCTTTATCATCGGCTGGAGCAGGTAGAAGTCAACCAGGTTGGAAGGGCTGTGATTTGTTCATAGTTCAAATTGATGGAAAATAAAGGACCATATTCCTGCAGCCTAATCAAGCCCAAGGAAGCTTGAATGGCCTGCAAATTCTGTGACTAGTTTAACCCTTTGCAGCAGATACTTGAGAAGGAACTTGAATAGGGATTCATGAGCAAATCTGACATTTTTTTCCCCACAATGGGGGCGAGGCTTAAAGTTCTGAACATTGTGTTTGAAATTCATCTATTTCTTGGAAATACAGCTTCAAATTTAAATGAACTTGACTCAGTACATCTTGATTAAGCAATATGATTTGCACTACAAAAGTAATGTAAGTCCCTAAAAATCAAGGCTCCCCGATTAAGGATGATACTGCAACACTACCACACAAGAACACATTGTCCTGGCTTGAGCAGAACTAATTCTGTTCAGTTATTCAGCCCAGTCTCTTCTAAGTAGCTGCACTTCCTGAAGTTAACAGCATATTTTAGCAGACAGTGTCTGCTTCTGGCAGTGATAATTCTTGATGTTTAGAGTTCCTACCAAGGACTGGTGTGCAGAAGGGCTCTTGTTTATATTTGCTATGAAAATCCCAATTGTTTCTGCCTTCTCTATCTAGGCTCTAAGAAAGTTTCCTTTTATTTCCTTCTTAGTAGTATAGGAGCTGCTAAAAAATGACAGTATTTATTCAAAATAATGGCTACTGATAAGTAAACATCTCAACAAGACTGGGTGAGAAAGGCTGCTTTATGAACTAGAGACCATTTCAGGGAAACATTTCAGAGGAAAAATAAAAAGAAAAATCAGATTGTAAGCCTGTTTTGCACAAACCTCTTTCCACACAAGTTTGGGTGGAAGGAAAACCAACCTCCCAGAAATTTTCAGGAGTATTTGGAGGAACGTAGCGAAACCTGTGTCTTGAACAGGAAGCTAGTTTCTTTTCTCTCTCTTCTTCTGGAATGTCTGCGTAATACTGAATGTTAGGGGAAAAATACAAACCCAAGTTAAAAAAATTCATACATATAGAGCAACTGCTTTGCACAATAACATTGTCAATCACCATTTATTAACACAGTTATCTAAAAATAATGGTGAGGACAGCCAAGAGTAGAGATTTGCTATCCAAATGACAAACACATGGCCATTACCTTAAAAGCTTACTGAATTTACAGATTAACTATAACCTTATGGTGGCAGATTTGTTAGCTTTATAACTTTTAACATACCATAGGTACATACTTGAGGCGTGTCTACAATTACTTAAGTCAACAGTTTTACTGACTGATTCTACAAAGCTAAGTAGAACAGGTGTTGAAATAGATGGGACTAATAAACCAAGTTTCAGCTCATATTTACAAATAAAATAGAAAAGTGAAAAAACACTAAAAAAAGCCATGCTGCAGAATTATTTCCAGTGTCTAAAGTTTGCTATTCCTACTGTAAATTAAGTCAAAATACTTCCTGCTTTATTACCCTCGAATTAGGAGCAAATAAAGAGCTAGTTTAATTAGCTTATAGACATTGGGACTCCAGCTGGGTGTTCTCTAGGGTATATAGTAAATTAGCAATGTATTTCCTCTTTCATCCCTGTCAGCTGTGCTAGGGGCTGCAACAAGAAAAGTAGATACACTCTCCAAACTTTTTAACTAGGTGTTCCCATTAGTAGCATCATAGAAAGAGAGGGGTTTTTCGTGCAGTTTTCTACTGTTTAAGTTAATGATTCTGGTTGGCATGTCCTAAAAATAGGAATTTCCAAAGCAAAGGTACTGTTTGATTCAAGTGGCAAGCCAACAGTCATAGTCTGGATTGCAGTAGAACCCCGACTCTCATAAAAGTAGTAAACTAATTCTGTTGAAATAATAGTGCTACAATTCAAAAGGGCAAACTTTTTGAAGAATAACTCCATCGCTAGAGATTACTTCCTGCCCCCATCTGGAAGGATTGGTAAGATTTTAGAAAATCTACTTACTTTGAATTGTAAAGTACATTTGAAATTCCTTTTTTCCTGCTAGATGGCAGACAAAGTATAAAATAGGCATAAAAATCCTCCTTCAGAAAATCATGAGACACGAATATTGATTGTATAGAAAACGGTAATCACAGCTCTGAAAACGTCTGTGACAAAACAGACTAGGAAAAGTAAAATTGTTTTGATTTTTGATTCTGTAGTCTGTGTGAACCGCAACTCTGCCTGAAACTGAGGTACGTTTTCTCCCCCTCTCCCCTTGGCTTGAAAATGTTTGCTACTGTCTTATATAAAGTTCCCTTGAACACGAAAAAGCCAAGACCATAACTTCAGCGGCTATCAGCAGCTTGGGGACTGAGTCACATATAGCAGGGTCACTTCAGAGACCTAGCTGGAAAAATGTCTGTGTCACTCAGTACAAGATCTAGACACTAATGAAAGAAGAGAAACGGGTAAATGTCACCTAGTACACATCAATTTTCACTGATAAAAGTGAAGAAATGACTTGATGTTAATTCCACAGAATTACCTCAACAGCCATACCTCAAGTGGCAGGGAGAAA
>VZZY01006212.1:0-11274 GCA_013400335.1 Eurystomus gularis | reverse complement strand
CTTCAGGCTGAACAGTTCCAGCTCCCTTGGCCTCCCTGCGTATGTCATATGCATCTTAGTGGCCCTTTTCTGGACTTTATCCAGTATGTTCATGTCTCTCTTCTACTGGGGAGCTCATCACTAGATAAAGCACTCCAGATATATCTCATCAGTGCTGAGTAGAGGGAAGGATCACCTCCCTGCCCCTGCTGGCACCACTCCTCCTACTGCAGCCCATGATGCTGTTAACCTGCTTTGCCACAAGGGTGAATCATTTGCTCGTGTTCCACTTGGTGTCCACTAGAACCACCAGGTTATTTTCTGCAAAGCTGCTTCAGACACTGGTCTCATCGATGTGTCCCTCTGAGATCAATGTGTGAAATACAAGGTCTTTCATTCAGATGGGGCCCATGTTGGGAACGAAATGTTTGAAATAGCTAAAATTGAGCAAAGCTGACTTATGTCAGTGCAGGGCTAATACACACAAATGGCCACCAGACAAATTTATAAATCCCTTTTCAAAGGGGCTAGAAAAATCTGAACCAGTTAAAATACTGTATAAAGGTATGTAAATACTGTATAAAGAGATGTAATGTAGACACACACTGAGAAACACCATTCAGGTAACAGATAAATGTTCTGTTTATAAATCAGCTCCTAGGCTTGCACATTTTCCACTCAAAAGATGTTCAACTCTTAAGAAGCTTTGATTTTCTGGAGTAGCAACATTAACTGTGGTTATGTAGTTTAAATGTTAACATGATCACATCTTAGTGCATCACAACCCTGATACCTCAAGGTAACACTTAATAGGTGGGCTGACTGCCTGTGTAGCCTGTGGACATACATTTCCTGAAATAATATGAAATGTTTATTTTACTGCTTAATCACTTCAATTGTAGTTAGGTAATGAACTACAGTTTTACTTCAAGGTTATTATTTTACTTTTTTTTTTTAACTACTTTTTATTTTTATTAAATTTTTATTTAATATATTAATTATTCATTAAAATAATTAATACAAATATTACTATTAAATATTACTGTTTATTATTTCTATTTTTAATTATTATTAATATGTATTGCATATGTTCTCTCCATCTCTGAAAATACTTCTGTTGTATTTGAATGAGTTCTTATCTTACATTCAGGACAGACCACAGCGGACCTCCCCACAGGTCACATTCCTGCCCTCTTGTTCCTATCATGAAAAGGTTTTTGTGGAACTTGTAACACAAGGCTGCATCTATTGAGCTGAATTTTGTCTCTATTAGGAAAGCACCAACACCACATTCTTCAAAATTACTGGAATTTTATTTGCCTCAGGCTTATGACTTGCAACCAAAGACATTGTGCAAAGAAAGCAAAGATTAAGTACACTTTAGGGAAAAGGTGATAAACCACATTGGTAACATAGAAGATCAGTCTGATGAAAGAAGCCATCCATTACACTATATAGACTGCAATATTCAATAGCATTTTTTTAACCCAACTTTTTTAATCAAGGAAAAAAAAGTTAAGCAAAGTTTACAGTAGACATAAATTTGATACAATTCAAAAAGCATTTTTTTAATTCGTCAAGCGTAAAGTGGAAAAATGTATATGGGACAGGCTGGATGAAGGCTAACTACTGTACATTTATAAGCTATTAAACAAAGTTGCATATATGTACCACAGTGTAAAAAAAAATACAGAACAAATAAAAACTTTGAAAACTGCCTGATGAAAAATAAAATAACCAGTGGCTTTTAATGGCTTCTCCTGGTTATCAATGCTACAAAATACTTTTTCTTTTAAATCTTTCTGATGCCACTGAAAAACATCCTTTCAAATGACAAAACCAGGTACAATAGAACCATTGTTGAGTCAAAACCAGCCCATAGAAATATACTATCAACTCATATTTTCCATCAAAAGCTTTTTTGTTGTTGTTTTGTTTTTAAATCTTTTGAGGCCCGTTTGGTCACAATATGTTACATTTTTTTCCTTTTTTACACTATGATATCATATGTTTGTCTGGCACTATCCTAAAGCTAATTTATAGAGAATGAGAATACAGAAACAACCCAATGTCTATTTGACAAAATGAATTCACTGGGTGTAAAATAGAGGAAGGGAGAAGAGAAGGGGAAAGGGTCAGTTCTGCCAAGAAAATAAACCCTATGGATCACTCATCATCACTTCCGCTTGCTTCCGACTGGTCCTAGAGGTAAGAGACACAAGACAAGTCAGAAATTCTTTGCCAGCTCTTCTTTGGAATTTGTTAAAGAAGGAAAACAAAAAGAAAGTAAAAGGAAGAAAAATTACAATTAAACTGACAAATTAAGATAGCCTAAAGAAAGATACTATGTTATCTAATATTTATCTTTCATGACATTTCATTTAATTGCTGTAGACTTCTTTAGAGAAGGAAAGACACAAAGATGGGAAACAGCAGACATCTCTTTCTGCCCAGACATTCAAAAAAACCAGGGAAGAGGTCTGTTCTCATTTGTTGCGATAATAGAACCACTCACCAAAAAAAAACCAAAACAGAAAAATCAAGCTAAGAGTTTTCTGTATGTGAACAACAGCAAACAGACCATGAGGCTTAAAGGGTCAATAAAAATAGGAACATAAGCACATGCAGAAACTGCTAAAACCCCTGCCCAATTCTCTCACGATGATCAACATAGATTAAAAATATGTTTAAGCATAAGTAGTTGAGAATTCTGACAGCAAGCAGGACAGGGTAGAGACGTGATCACTGCAACCACTTCTGCAGTCTCAGTGAACAAAACTTACATTTTCATCTTGATCCTCATCACTATCATCATCACTCACGACAGGCTTGGCTTTTGCTCGGCTTTGCCTCTTCTTGCCTTTTCCTTTCTCCCGACCTTTTTCATCCTTCTTATTTAGCTTGATTTTGACTTTCACTGATTTTGCTGCAAAAAGTTTAAACAGTACATATTAATTTAACTGTCACTTACCAATTTTTAAATGCTGTCTCTGTTCACAGAAACTCACCCCTGTTAGCAACCTGAAAAGATATTCCCCTCTGTTCTTCATCTGGACCGTGAAGCAATGCAGCTGAGGTATTTGCTTTTATTTCTCTACTTCTTGATGGTCTTAACAATAATTAGTATTAAACTATAAATAATAACTTTAAGTTGACCATCTTTTTATTCTCAGAATGCACTGTGTCTACAGGTAGTAAACGGTCATATGAAATGATACATATCTATAAATATTTTCTTTTTTGCATATAGAAATGTACATCCTTTATACCAAGAGATGATTTTTTTTAATTTTAAACTACAGAAATGCTATGTGAAGGTGACTGGCAAATTTTCAGTTGACACCAACATGTTAAATTCCTGATTTTGGAATATCCACTCATTGCCAAATGAACTGCCAGAAGTTGCATACTTTGCACACCTGTGTGACATACTTGGAAGAACACCTCCGAAGTACTACAGTTTCTGTAACCAGACAGATGGGGTAACTGAATAATATGGGTAGATGTATTGGGTAGCATAAAGTGGAATGAAGGGATCCGTCCTTTTCTACTGTTATCATGTTTCCAAGTCTACAGGGACTGAACAAGTGTCACCTCCTGCTTCTGAAACAGTTTCACTTAGTCCTTGTCATACTGAAGAAAATTTGCAACATCTTCTGGTTCTTGACCAAGTGATGATTTTTATGTGTGTCCCGTGTTCGGCCAGGATAGGGTCCATTTTCACCAGAAGCTGGGAGGGAGCCACAGCCAGAATAGACAACTGACCCAGCCAATGGGATATTCAATACCTTACTGATGTCTTGCCACTTTATAAGAAAGGAAATGGCATTGAGTTACGTCAGGGGGTGTTTAGGTTAGACATTCGGAACAACTTCTATACCAAAAGGGTTATCACAAGAGTGGAACAGGCTGCCCAGGGAAGTGATTGAATCGCCATCCCCGGATTTATTTAAAAGCTATCTAGATAGGGTGCTCAAGGATATGGTGTGGTACTGAGCCTGGTAGAGCTAGGTTACAGTTGTACTTGATCTTAAAGGTCTTTTCCAACCAAAGCAATTCTGTGTGATAAGGGCAGAAGGCAGGCCAGGCAGGGTACGGGCCTCTGGCGCTAGGTGTGTGTGCAGCTCTAGGCACTTTGGTGCATTTTATATCACTTGCTTTATATAATTTCATTACTATTATTGTTATTACTGTTGCTTCTTCTCCCCTTGCATTGTTCCACTAAATTCTCCTTATTTAAAAACCACACGGTTTTGCCTTTTTCTCCTTAGTCTCCTTTCCATCCCATGGTGTGAGGCTGATGAGTGAGCAGCCATGTGGTGCTCAGCTCCTGGCTGGGTCTAAACCATGACAATATGTCACACGATACCTGAAGGGTGATCACCCATGGATAAAGACTCTCTAGCCTTTATAGGTGCTTTTATTTACAAATAACATGAACAGGGCAAGAAAAGTTCATAAACATTCATGGCCAGTCAGCCACAAAGCACCTCTGTGATTTGTTTCTGGCTTAGTTTACTATACTCTAAAAGGTATAGCCAGAACATAGCAGCCAAAAGCCTTAACCTGAATGTTAAGAGCCAAAACAGCAAATTCAGTAAGAAGTTACTTTCACCAGTGGAAAATAAAACCTTAGAATCAATCTCCATGTAGAAATTGGAAAACCTCCCATTCTATCCCTAAATGTACTTTCTTTCCAGTATTTAACAAGGGACTCACATTCTGATTCTGATTCTTCTTCTTCTTCATCATCTTCATCCTCATTACTTTCATCCTCACTTTCTTCTTCTTTGGCAATCTTCTGTCGTGCACTTTTGAACACAGACTGAAGAACAATGGAATCCTCATAGATCTACAGCATGAATACAAACCTATGTCAGAACTGTAATGTCAAAAAATGTCAAAAATTTACAGCACAGACCTTAATTTCCACTGCCAGCTCACAGAGTCTATGGCCTTCTCAAACACTGAGTAACAATGCTTGTTGCATGAATTTTATAAGAAATGCCAACATTAATTTTTTATCCCCTAAATGAAGAAATTTGTCAACAGCAAGCCACAAAAATACAACTGTTAAAATGCATTACACTCTAAAATGCCCAGTTAAAGTGTTTTTCTTATTACTATCACAGGAACTATTGCTTATTTTCATTAGATCCTAACAGCCTTGAAAAACTGCCAAAGCAACAGACTTCAGCAGTAACCACCTTAATTAAAAAATGGGCTACAGTCTAGCAATACAGTTGATAATAACAAAGGGCTAAGCCTCATCTTAATTACCCTTACTTTTTTTCTGAAATTCAAAATGGCTACAAGGAAAATAATTTGGCCCAAGCTGCTCATTCCTTCCTTAGTCTCAGATCTAAAAAGACAAACTCCTCTCCCCCTCCTCCCCCATCAGTGCTTGTTCTAAGCTTAGCACCTCTACTCAAACATTCTGTAGCTTGCTAAGTTATCTCTTTAACCTCAAGCATGAGAGACTCTCAAGACTGAGAGGACTACATCTGGCTTGTAACACATTTCTCAGTTTAACAAAGTAAAAATCTTGTTCTGCTCAGTTATCTGCTCCTTCAAAATCACCTTAACAAATGAGCTTGTACATTTTGTTTTATATAATGTTAGAAGCCAAGCACTGGACAATTCAGCACTAGACAATTAAGAATAGTTAACAGAAAGACACAGAGTCACAGACTGTAGTTTTATCATCATCATCATCTTCACTTGGACTACCTTGGCTTTCATACTACTCCTTTGGCTAAATTACACACTTTCTTGTATAGAGGGACAACGGTATTTGTGAGAAAGATAATGGAAGGATTTTTGGCTGCTATTATACAACCTGTATGTTAAAATTGTTAGAATTGCTCTAATACTTTCCAGTTTCAACAAAACGGATTAGAAAAACTTTGTTCAGAATGCTATACATGAAATACGAAATTTCTCTTTTTTCACGACTGCCAAGCCCTTTTCAGAAAAACTGTCTCTCACTGCAGATTGTTCCCCATCTTGTAAGTACTGCTGTGGTTTTTGTTACAAGGTATTTGACTGCCCTTGACCATGGTAAAATTTCTTGACAGATATATATAATGATTATGAATGCTTTGAAAAGGTTTTTCTCCTATTGTCTTATGACACTAGTGGGCTGTGAGACTCCACAGCTTCCTTCCTCAAAGTCAAATGATTATTGCCTTTCTCTTACACCTACTTATTTTCAAGTTAGCTGTTGACAGAAGCACCTGAGTTCCTTCTGAGGACCACTTATTTTTCTTATGTGAAGGCCTAGCTTATTCCACTGTTCTTAGGAATGGCTCTTTCAGTTAACCTTGCTGTCCTTTCTCAGACCAAACACTTTTCTAAGGTAAAAAGAATTAAGGACACGCATAACATTGTATTTTTTTAATGCCGGTAACCACATATTTAAGATATCACTGAAACCCAGACATTTAGACAGAAATTCCTAGGAAAATAAAGGGGGTTGAAAAATGATTTTATCCTTCTTGACATTGAATTATTTATGATATTCAGTATCTGTTTTGATTCAAAAAAAATCTAAAGCTGTTTCAGGAAAAGCTGTGCCAATGAAAGGTTTCTTATTTTGACCAAAATCCAATTCCAACAGGTTTCAAAAAAACAAGCAGCAATGACAGTGGCATTTCCTTCAAAAAATGGAGAAACAATAACAACAGAACTTCATGACAAATGACAACATTCATAACAAATCTTCTGTTTCAACACACACATATATTATTTTTAACCCCTTGCGTATATGTGTTTCATTTGACCATTACAATACAAAAAAAACCCTTTTCAAATCACTGAGGTTGCATTGAAGATAAAAGCCTCAAAACACAAAAGTCTGTCTCTCCCTGAAAATCTCTCATAAATTTCCAGCTCATATGGAACTGCTTTTCTCCAAGGAAAAGCAGCACGCATCGTACTAACAGAACAAACATACAGAATTTCACTTGAAGTCACTATGTACTTAAACAACTGCCTGAATGAGCCTTCTGGTTTTGGGTGCACACATAAATAATTTAGTTTACTGAAGTGAACTGTTATATCAGAACAAAGATGGAAACTATTACAAAGAACATGAGGTAGCATTAAAAACTGGAGGACTGCTGCAGAAGCGTCCGGCAATTCACTGGAAATCAAAATGAATTGTATGACAGCTTACCAGAAAGAAACCTAAGAAATTCTTAGATATGAGTTACTTGGTCTTCATGCTGTAAGAAGTAATACTTGCTCTGGTTATTAATGTTGGTACGTCGGAATGGAAAATAATACAGCAACACTCTGGTATAGGTTGGGTCATTTCCAAACAGAGCAGCAATATCTACTGAACATTTCTACCCATTCAGCATTATTCCTGCCAAATCTACCACCTCTGTCTAACGGGAGAACAGTTTCCCATTAGCACTTTAAGTCATGAAATAGTTTCGTTGTTTTTCCTATTTAGCAACCAAATTGTCTTTGTCTCTTTTTACCTCCTCTACCACCTTTTAGTATTTTCTGTAGTCTCGATACTTTCTGGTATTACCTGTCCTTCACCCGTTGGTTTTTTTTTTTTTTGGAATCTGTTATCACTAGATATTTATAGCTGTTTTACTGACAGTAAAACTGTCTGTTTACTGATAATATAAATGACTAAGCAGTAAACTGGCAATTTACATTTGGACATGTAGCAAAAATTTGTCCCATACCTCCTAGCATCATTAATTTTCTTATTAAAATATTTTTAGCTCATATATGTATAGATTGTTTCCATGTAACTGAAGACAGTAAAAACAATGCATGTACATATTACAGAAAACATTTTCTGTCTCTAGATTGCAAAAATACTGACAAAATTATGAACTGTATTGAACAATGCTTTATAATTAATTACATGCTCATTTTAACTTATAGTTTTCAAATCTTAATATGAACCCCACAGTTTAGTTAAGGGTCATCAGAAATGCTTAAGAATTTGAAGAATGCATTAGTATTGACAGCATCAGCCTTCAGCTTACTTATAGTTAGGTTTAGCATCTCTTGTGCATTATGGGAATTGTCTTCCTGTTCTTTGTTTCAATTTAATATTGTGTTTGCATTACACAGTTGGGACCTCATCTATAAAAATAATCATCCAAGACTGTTTCACTGTATTGTGAGACAATTGCCTTATCTGTCATACAGATTTTGTGGTCTTTCCTTTTGTGTCAGTGTCCTGTTCTGAACTCACAGCATTGAGAACATTGACGTGTGTGAAATATCTGTTTTGAGATGAGAGATTTTGCCTTTTAAACCTCTAAGACTCATCTGGGATTTACTGTTACTGTCTCTTAAAATGGCCACTGACCTTTCAACATTAACAACCTCCCTCCCCCACAAAAAAAACCCCAATCAACCAACCAAAACAAACGAAAAAAAATTACCAGAGGGTTCAGAGACTATAAAGGTTCATACACAAAGCTTTACTTCTGGACAAACCTCGAATTTGTATCTTCCATTAACAGAACTGAAGAGTTCACTACAAAGTATTTACTCAACATCCTGCTTTACACTGTACTGTTGTATCTGCTCCTTCTGTCGTGCACTGTGGTAAACTCAAGCTCTATCATGCTATATGTGCTGCTGTTTACCATATATTCAAACAGTCTTACAGCAGCTCTGGATCTGAATTGTGGGTGATTCTGAGAATCTGGGCATTTTTCTCTATTCAAAATAATAATGAAAACACAGGGTTTATATGCACAACAATCCACAAGCACTGAAAACACTGGGTATGGGAAACCTGTATGATTAACACAAAGTGGTTCATTCAGACCTGTGATCCCTCCAGATTGAATGTCTGAGCATTGTGACACAGCAACATAACATCTTTCTCCAAGTCTCCAAGACTCCGATACTTATGGTTGCGAATTCTCTCCTGTTGCATTTGTTGAGGAAATGAAGAGAAGTATGGATGGGTAGTGAAGAAAGAAAAACAGCAGACTGAATTAATATTTGATTTCAACACAGTAAGAGCTTTCTTTTTAAAAAAATTACCTAAGACAAATATCTGTTTAAAACAAAGTCTTAAAACATGTTAACATATTACTCAAAAGTACACACCAGTGTAAAAATTAAGCAATTGCTGTGTGAACTGGAAGGGACAAAAGAAATGGAGCTCTTTTGGTAAAAGGAATTCCAGTTTCTTCTTTGTAGTGCAGAAACAAAATAAGCTATGCCATGAATGAAAGTCATGAAGTTACGACACCACCTGATGTGCAACAAGCTGTCTAAATCCCATCTTCCAAACCATGTTTGGATCTGACCTGGCTGTTCCAACATGTGATGCTAGTTTAGGAATGACTATATTCCTCTAGAATCATTAAACCTTTGCAAACATCGTGTTTTGACCAAAGATGTGCTTACAGATTCAAAATTAGGTTTTTGCAAAAAACACACTGATGTCATCTCCACAAGTCTAACGGTTGGACTCAATGGCTCTGAAGATCTCTTCCAACCAGAATGATTCTATCGTTCTAAGTGCCATTCATGTCACATTGCCACACTTTGATTTGACTTTGAAATTACTGTGGTATACAAAATTCCTAACAAGGTGTGTAACAATGTTTAGAATCTAAGCCACAAATACAGGTACATGCAATATAAAAAGAAATTGAGGAATATTCACTTCCAAAAACGGTTCTTACCTTTATCTTTTTGAAGTCCACTGGTTTCCTAATCAATTCATAATACTCTGGTAATTCTTTTCTAGATGGGAGCTGAATGAAAACTTCACTTAGCTGCCGTCCTGAACTGTTGAGAAAAATAAACCCATAATGCAACAGATTACTACAACTTTATCACAAAAAACACACTCACACATATAATCTAATAGTAAGAAAAATTAAAAAAATTAAATCACAAATGTTTATTTAAAAAAATTAGAAACTGAACCCTGCTCTGATTTTTTCATTTGGTACATAGAATCATTCTGGTTGGAAAAGACCTTCGAGATCATCAAGTCCAACCACTAACCTAACTCTACCACATCCACCACTGAACCCTGTCCACCGGCCCCACATCCTCATGTCCTTTAAACGTCACCAGAGATAGTGATTCAACCACCTCCTTGGACAGCGTGGTCCAGTGCCTGACAACCCTTACACCATGTGTCTGAGGGCATTGTCCAAATATTTCTTTAATATTCTCAGGTTTGGTGCCATTACTGCTTCACTGGGGAGCCTATTCCAGTGCTCCACCATCCTCTGGGTGAAGAACCTCCTCCTAATGTGCAACCTAAACCTCCCCCAGTACATCTTTCTGCCATTCCCTCAGGTCCTACCATTGGTCACCAGAGAGAAGAGATCAGCGCCTGCTCCTCCCCTCTCCCTAGAGAAGTAACAGTAAGCTGCAATGAGGTCTCCCCTCAGTCTCCTCTTCTCCAGGCTAAACAGACCAAGTGACTTTAGCTGCTCCACATACAGCATCCCATCTAAACCGTTCCCCAACTTCGTGGCCCTCCTCTGGACACATTCCAGTAGCTTTATAACCTTTTTGTACTGTGGCACCCAAACCTGCACACGGTACCCAAGATGGGGCCACACCAGTGCAGAGTAAAGTGGGACAATCACCACTCTCGAGTGGCTAGCAACAGATAATTGATTTACAATTTAAAACGTATTGTTTATGCTGTTGTCCTAACATATAATCATCAAGGATCATATGTTTACAGGGCTTTAGGAAGCATGATCAGGATTTGATCTGAATTCTGCAGTGGTTTACTGAGTAAAGTATTAACCTTTTTCTCCTGTCACCGTAAGTTTATCATCTTCTTGGTCATTTTATAGTTGTTTTGTACCTCCTTGTCATAGTAAACCATCTGTTCATACTGATTTCCATTCTAACAGATGCTGATTGCTATTAGACTACTAGATGCTATGACAACAAAAAAATATTAAATTCCATTAATAACTGTTAGGTTCCTGTGAAGATGACTACTACCACTCGTACTTCTTCAGTCATCTGAAATGATGTGTTATATAAAAATCTTTCATATTCTTTGAACATTGCCTATCACTTACAGGTATTTAGAAGTTCTAAGATATCCAGATTTCCCATTCTTCATCCTTTGCTAGTAGCTATTTTAACACTTCCAAATGGAGGGTTTTTAGAAAAAATCTTATTTTTGACTTATCAAATAATACACGACTAAGTCATGTGTTGATTACATAAATCATCAACCATCAATCAAGCCATGTGTTGATGGCATTTAGTATATTTTTGTCCTGTGTGCATGTCTTGGCAGATCTTTAAGGAGGCCTT
>VZZY01006208.1:134662-187138 GCA_013400335.1 Eurystomus gularis | reverse complement strand
CTGGAGCGGGAGCGGAACAAGGCAGGAGCCCCATCCCGAGCCGGGCGGGCGTGGGGAGAGCCGAGCCCACCCTAACGCCTCTTTTTCTTCCCTCCTGGCTAGCTGTCGGTAGACACCCTGCAGTTCCTGCTGTTCCTGTACGTCCAGCAAGTGAACAAGGTGTCCCTGCGAAGGTCTCTGATCGGGGAGGAATGGCCCAGCCCCAGGACCAAGTCTCTCAGCCTGACCGGAAAATCTGCCGGTGACAATAAGGTATTTGTGGCTGTAGGATTCTCCTTGTGCGGCCATGTGGGAAACTGCGGAGACCTGCCTTGAGGTGGGTTGAAAAGTGGCTGGTTTGTTCCTGGAAGGGCATAACCCTTTGTGCATCGAAGTCTAAGCTAGAGTCAAATTGGAGATACTTTCCTCAATAGTAAATGAAATGGTGTATTCTCTGCAGTTTTACCAGCTAAAGTTGTCCATGGGAATTTCCTGGGGTCTGAGAGCAGCTGTGAAAGTTCTCTCAGAGCCTTGGCAATATTCCTTTTGAGAAGCAGCTGCCTCTTTGCTTTTCTCTTAGTCAAATGGGAAGCTTTTCTTACGTTGGAGGCTGCTTTCCTGTGATCCACTGTAGAGTGTGGGGATCCTAGGACGGCCCCTAGCGTTAAGTTGTATTTCAAAGAAGAAAGTTGGTTGAAGAACTGTAGATCAACCATGTGGAAATGCTAATGCTTCATTTTAAAATGCCATTAAGCATTTTGGAAGAAGAGAAGTGAGTTGGATGCACAGGGTGCAGCTTGTGGCAGCTCTGTATTTGAGAGCGAATTACAGATTGGCAGCATCACTATGAAAGCCAGCTACAAACCTCTGGATTTCTGTCGTGACTCTTATGCTGTGAGCTGTATGAGCAAGTGGAATGTAGGTTGGGACAAGCCGAAGTGATTAGAAATAGGGTAACTTCATACTGAAAGATTGAACAAATGAAAAAAGAAATGAGAGTTACTTAAAAAGTTGATGTTTTCTTTGAACTGTAGCCATTACATAAAACTCTGGACAGGAAGGAGGTGTATCTTGGCTGCCATTGTGCCCCTTCCTGAGATTTTAGTCCCAAGGGCATTAGGGCTGTCTCCACTGGTATTACTTTTCTCTGTGCGATTCCTCCAGATTCAGCGAAGTCTAATGTGATCTGTGCCTCCTTTGGAAATGGTGTAACAAGGCTCGTCCAGCGTGAGAGGGTCTCTGTCACAATTCAGGCATATCCAGCTGCTGGACGAGGTGCTCGCAGCTGCT
Source organism: Eurystomus gularis (assembly GCA_013400335.1). NCBI lineage: Eukaryota > Metazoa > Chordata > Aves > Coraciiformes > Coraciidae > Eurystomus > Eurystomus gularis. The sequence continues at coordinate 185,869 of VZZY01006208.1, read as the reverse complement.
TCTTAAGTCCTTTTGGCTACAGACCTTGTGGATGGTGAGGCAACGTGTAATGAAAGCTGTATGTTGCTTGTTCTGCAGCTTGCAGGCCAGCAAACGTTGTCTTTATTAAGGTCTGCCATAATTCTAGTTATCTGCTTTTTTTTTTTTTTTTGTATGGAGCCCTTTAGAATTTGAAGTAATGATTCTTTCAGAGGTCATTTGGTTTATTGGTGTGCTCGCTATGAGAAATTACTCTCTGCTTTTTTTCCTGCAGTGCCTCAGAAGGCAACACTGAATCATGTTTGAAGGTCTGGAACAGAGGCAGCGATTTTCCAATAGAGCAGTAGCAAGACCTTGACTGTCACTTATTGATTTGTTTCCTGCCTTCAATTGCCAGCAGCAGTTGGCTGAATTTGTGTGGGAAGGATTGTAGGAGAGTCTGTTTCTGCTTTCTAGAATGAAATATTTGCTACTTGGAGTTAAAATAAAATGTATTTTTCTTTTTGAGGGGAAGTTGCTCTCTGTATTTTTGAAGAGCAGAGCAACCGAAGCAGTAAGCAGGGGAGAGCACGACCTTTGACTTGCTTTTCCTCTTTCAGAGCAAGTGTAAGCAAGGATGCATTGTATAATGTCAGTGGAGATTGTCAGCTCTTTGTGAACTTACCTCCTTCTTGTGTGTTTTTCTGCCTGCCAAGAACTGGAATGATCAGGACCACTGCGCCTTTGTGCAGAGCCACCTCTTGGATATGCTGGAACTGCTGCTGGAGCCAGAGCAGCTCACTGCCTCCTCCCATGCCACTCACAGTAGCTTGGTGTCTTATGAAGCTGTCTGTGCTCTCAGCTTTCTTATTGAAGGAACCGTGAACAAATCCGGGATGGTCCATCCTCTCCACGAGCTTGCTCTCTGGCAGCCCTGTCACGGGCAGAATGGCTACTCAAAGGTCTCCAGAGCCTTCTCTTTCCCCAAGCTGGAGAGCTGGCTGCGGTCTTGCCTGACGGCAAACCCTTTTGGAATGACTGCCTGCCTCAAGTCCGGGAAGAAACTCGCGTGGGCACAGCAAGGTAGCCACAGGCCTTGCCTTTTTTTTTTTTTTAGAAATAGTTTTCCAGTCTCATCTCCTTTTGCTGTCTAGGAATCTGGCAGTGGCATTGGGGGTTTGCATCTCAGTGGAGACGGGGAAGGTGATAGCTTAGAGGCTGGTCTGGGGGAGAGGTGCTGCGTTTGTATTTTTCTGGTCCTTGGATTACTCTTGTGAGCAAACATTAATGACTTCATCAAAGGCCCCTCTGAGTGAGGTCAGTATTACTACCCTCATTATTCAGGTACAGCTGGGCACAAATAATTGGTAATGTGATGTGTTTGTGGCACAGCTGAGAACTGGTAGAGGTTTCCTTCTCTTGAATTGCAGCTCCTCACCTGAAGGAACATGACAGTGGAGCCGAGGTACCTTGGACCTTAGGAGAAAAAAATTCAGATTGATGTTTTGTTTCTCTGACTGCCCAATCATAAGAGTGCCAGTGCGTTAGGTAGGACAGAGGGATTGCTCAAGGACTGTACTATAGAGGGAGCATTTCCTTATCTTAAAATGTACGCTTCCTCCTTTCAAAAAGCAAAGGGAAAACTTGCCCTGAGGATCTTCCTGCCAAGCTAAATCTTGTGTTTGTGAACAGACTTCTAGAAATGGACTTGCCTAGGTCAGGGCCGTTTGTAGTTTGTGGGAGACTTTGGCAACTCCTGAATAATCCGGAAGTGGTTTTGATCTTTCAATGTACCTTGACTTCTGGAGCTTCTCATTGCTGCGTGCTACTGACCTGTCTAATAGGCATTGTTGGATGGTGTGACTGGTGTGTGAAGTGATGCGGTTTAGTGGTACTGTCCTTGAAGTTTTGGGCTGATTATTTTCTTGAGAGATTGCTGAGTGGTGTGGACAGTGAACCATCAAGCCTGTGTCTCTATAGGAATCATGTATAGCCTTTATATGTTGTTTTTTTGGTTGTTCTTTTTTTTTTTTTTTTAAATTTAAACGCATTGGTGGACTTTATTTGCAGTTGAAGGAACAACCAGGAGAGCAAAGATTGCCTGCAATAATCGTGTGGTGCCTGGCGTGTTCCCCATGGTGATAATGAGCCAGGTGTACAAGCAGACGCTGGCCAAGAGCTCAGACACCCTTGTGGGGGCTCATGTGAAAATTCATCGCTGCAATGAGTCCTTCATTTATCTCCTCTCTCCTCTCCGGTGAGTTTTTGTTCTCCTGGGACACAGCTAGGTGTCTCTTCAGCAAGTTTTAAGTGCTAAGTTTTTTGTCAGAGGGATTAAGCAGTGAAAAAGTCCTGCTTTTGCTCTTCCCTACTCACTGCGTCTTCACTCTCGTGTTCTTTTGCAGATCTGTGACCATTGAGAAGTGCCGGAATAGCACTTTTGTCCTTGGCCCTGTGCAGGCATCTGTTCACGTCCACAGCTGTGACAACATCAAGGTCATTGTTGTTTGCCATCGTTTGTCCCTTTCTTCCACCACTGGCTGTACTTTTTACATTCTTACACCTACCCAGCCTCTCATCCTCTCAGGGAACCAAGCAGTCAGCTTTGCCCCTTTCCACACCCATTATCCGATGCTTGAAGACCACATGGCTCAGGTGGGCTTGGCCACTCTGCCAAACTACTGGGACAGCCCCATCCTGGTGTGCAAGGAGAGCGGGGACACGAGTGTCTTCCGCCTCCTGCCTCCCTCAGACTTCTACACGTTCGTGATTCCTTTTGAGATGGAAGGAGACACCACAGAGACGCCCGGTGGGCTTCCCCACGCGTATCAGAAGGCTCTGAGTCAGCGGGAGCAGAAGGTACAGATCTGGCAGAAAACTGTGAAGGAGGCAGGCCTGACCAAGTGAGTGCACACAGCAAGGTGTGAGCTGCGTTGCAGCTCAGCTCAGGGGTACATACAGAAGATTCATTTGATGTGGTTCAACAAAAAGTGCTTTGGTATTGGGTTTGCCTGAGCCGTATCTTGCATGCCATTTCTAGAGCATTAGTGATGAGGAACCTTGGGATCCTGGTCTTTGGTATTATTATCGTGAGAAGAATAATACTCACAGTTGTTACTCTGAAGGAGGCGCTTTGTTATGATTGCATTTTGCTAGCCTGTGAGACTCGAGGAAAAGCGTGCCTGGATACTGTTGAGGGCTGAGGTGAGGGATCCACCCTGGCAGTAAGAGTTTACAACTTGACCTCACGCTGGGTACTATCTCTTTGCTGTCTCTGTTCTGCTTCCAGTGTCGCATGCTGCCGTGGGTGAGATCCGGGTGCACACTCTGAACAACAAGTCGACTAATTAATGGCCTGCGGCTGATTGGTGGTCACTCTTAGCCCAACCTTTACATTGAGATTGAAGCTTTAAATTACTGTCCCATCTGTTGTTGAGGTGAGCTAAGGATGTGCATGTGGACCATTACCAGTAGATCACCTCATGGACAGTAGCTTTTAAAGTCCTCTCTGTCAGATCACATCCAATCTTCTGCATGCTTTGACTGTGCCAGCTGGGCCCATCCTAGCCCATCTCATGTTCTGATGTGTGCCTGTTTGCTTTCTCAGCACCTGTTGTGGAGTTCTGAAAAGGTTCAGCTTGCTTCCTCTGTCAGTGTGCTTTCTTCTGCAGCCAGCCAGATCAGGCAAGGGTACAAATCTCTGCCGACATCAATTTAGCTGCTTTTATCTTGTTGTGAACCATTTTGATGCAGCAACCTGAAGGACCTGGCTTCCTTTGCAAATACCGAATGGGGATAGAAACCCAGATACTCAAAGACCTGAAGAGATGAGAACAAGTTCTGCTTCCTAAGCTGTACTTAAGCTGTATAGATTTTCTTTCTGTTCTGTGCTCAGTCGATGACTTGGAACGGGTGGGTAACTGGGTGATGATAAGCAGTGATCTTAGAGGGCTTTATCCTGTGGGGAGCAGAGAATATGAAAAACCTCCTCTTGGATGAAACTCAACAGTTCCCATCAGACCAGGCTGAAGAGTTCTAGTCTATTTGATCGTTGGTTGTTTTGGAGGAACTCTCCCCACTTCCCTTGTTCCTTTCTGAAATCCAGGTGCTTCTGTGCTGAGGTTGGAGCAGCCTGCAGTCTGAAAGAGCTCTAGGCTGAGAGAGAGAAAGGATTCTGGGGCATGATTTTGCTACAGCTTGAGGATGGATGAGCAGTAGTGGTGACAGAAGTGTAAAAAACCTTTAAAACTCTCAGCCTTGAGTCTTCAAGGGCAGCAGAGGGAAAAGTTGGTGTAACTTCGGCCTTTGTGCTAGAGTTGTCTGCTGTTTCTGTCAGCCTCATCTGAGGTATGTTCCCCTCCAGCCATTCTCCTCCCAGGGCTGGTGCTTCTCACCCCAGAGTTTTGTGAAGGTGTTTAGTCTGTCAAAATCTTACTGTTAAGGAAGTGTGAGGTAATGCGGATGATGTGCTTGGGTTTAACATCCTCTACAGCAGTCACAGGAGGCAAGATCTCATGGCTGTAGTGGCTTATTTCAGAATAGAGGGAAAACTGTGCCAAGTTGAGAAGCTTGCTGAAAAGAAACTGGGCAGCTAACAGTGTAAAATGTCTCTGGCTCCTGCAGGCAGGGAAACAAGTAGGGAGACAACTAGGAAGCTTAGAGCAAACAGGATATCAGACTTGTAGAAAGAAAAAAGATGCCATGCTTGAACGAGGAGGCGAAAGCGAATGTTAGAAATAAGAAGACATCTTTCAAGAAGTTGAAGTTGTCTGAATGAGGAAAGTGGAGCAAAAAAAGAATGTAAATCCTGCCGGGCTGAACGTAAAACCCCCGTAAGACAGGACCAGTGAGACAGCTTGAGGAACAACTTGCAAAAGCATAAAATCCTGTTTATTCATTTTCTGAGCGTATCAGACAGAAAGTCTTTCAGGGTCAGTAGCAGATCAAGGTATATAAAAAGCACTTGGAGAAGATAAAACCAGAAGGGAAGAAAGAAGTGACTGCCTTTGTGTTTGCATTCATTGGGGAGGAATTTAGTTTCTGTTCTAGAGCCCCACTTTCTGGGGAGTGTCTCAAATGGAAGTGATAGTGCAAAGAAGAGCCTCTAACTTGAAAAAGGGATCTGGGTACACCGAGCCTTTCTGAAGCTGAGTGGCACAAAAACGAGTAGGGCTGGCTTGCTGCTTTTCCCAGTCCAGGATGGGATCAGCACATCAAATTGGGAAGGAGTTCAAAGCAAAACCACATCAAATCTCTACAGGATGTTGAAAATGTGCGTGTTTTTTCTGAATCCATGTAAGAATTGTGTAAGCTCATAGAAAAAGAAGCCCAGCAGAAATTAGTCAAGGCCCATGCTACCTTTGGCTTAAGAAATTCCAGAGCTGAGCTGCCCGCAGATGGCTGGGATGCTGTGCTGGAGAAATACTGCTGTGAGCCTGTGCTGCTTTTTGGGCATGTGGTCAGTGCCAGAGACAGAGTCTGAGCTAAGTGGTAGACCCTGTTATTGCTGGTCTTACCCAAACCACCCCAAAAGTTACTCAGCAGTAAGGGGAATTATTTGAGGAGTATTGTTTATAGGTGCATTTTTTTCCCTAATCTTCATCGTCTCTCTTTCAGATGCTGTCAGAACAGAATTCTGTGTCTTTTAATGCTTAAATGCTGATTACTAATCTTCTTTTTCTCCCTTTTCAGGCAGTTTTTAAATCTGTGCTCTCAGAGTAAAGTGGAGGCAGCCCTGTGGGTTGCTGTGCTAGTGGGATGGGGAAGTTTGGACAACTTCCCTGACTCCACCACGTTCTGCCTTTGGGGTTCTTTATAGTCATATTCACTTGGTAAAAACCTTCTCTTCCTAGTACAGACAGTTCAGGAACCAAGCTTGTTTTGGTAGTGAAGGTGAGGTTAAAAGTATAATACTATAGATAAATGTGACCTTTGCATACTTCTCTGCTGATCTTGGTTTTTTTTTTTAAGGGATCAGAGGAAACGGTTCCAGATATTGGTAGAAAACAAATTCTATGAGTGGCTGGTGCAGACAGGGAACCGTCAGCAGCTGGATAGCCTGGTCCCTGCTGCAGTAGGCTCCAAGCAAGCAGCAGGATAGCATCGTGCTCCTGTGCAGCAAAGGAAGGTGAGTAGAGGGCATTTTTCCCTTGATTCTTCTCTATCTGGAAGAACTGTCCCATGTTTGTGTGCACAGCCTAGGCAGAGGTAGAAGTAGGAAGCTGCTCAGTGAACGTTCTCCAAAGAGCCTTGCATTTGGTTTTAGTTCTTATTTTTCAGTCAAAACCTCTGGTCAATTTGAATCTGTTCCCTGTGTACTCAGCGCCACCCACCTCCCTTGTTCTTTGCAGATGTTCTGTGTTATTTGCCAGGGAAATCTGTGTGTGTCTGTAAAGGCAAATAGACATATTGTATGTAATCTGAAGTAAAAACCTCTTTCAAGAGCTGCTCTTTTAAATAGGCAGTGTGTATTGATGTCTGCACTTACCTGTCCCACTTTTTGCTTAAAATTGAGTGAGACTTCAGATAATTCTTACTTCGTAGCCTTTTTCTTTTGAAGTAGTAGTTTAGGAGCCAGAGACAAGCCCTTACTGTGCTTTTCTGCCATTTTATATTTCAAACCATTGGAAAGTTGGGGTTTTTTTTTCATTTCCTTTAGTCTTCGAGTTGTTTTTTCCTTGCTAGCGTTGGAAGCAAAATTTGCTCCTTTTGTTTTGTTACAGATTTCTTGGAAAAGGCAGCGATACACTGAAAACAGGTCTCATTAAGACATCGCAATCATCTTGACTGAACACACTTGCCGTGGATCTGACGCCCAGCTTCGGTGTGGATTGGACTGTGTGTCTGGTGTAGGGTTTTTAGTCACTGCCCTTTCCCAGGAATGTGCTGTAACTGTTCCGTTGGTAACCGAGAAAATATATGTCACTAGAGGATGATGAAGTGTGCCTTGTTGCAGATCCTTTAGTGGGGAAGTTGGCATCGTGGTTAGTGTCCATGGTGTGCAAGTATCCAGCAGAGGAACCCTTCTTGGTGCAGAGCTGGATGCAAGACCCTGGCCAGCGTGTGCATCTGTATGGTACGAGCCAGCTACACTGGTTTTACAAATGTGAAATGGAACTGTTTGATTTTTTTTAAATGAATGAAATTCAATGGTTTTTTTTAAAATATGAAGATGGCGCTTAAGCAGCGTGATTTTATGGAATTAACTTTCTTACGTGTTTGCATTGTTTTGACAAAATGTCAATAAACCGGAGTTCTCAGAGAAGCCTGGCACGTATCCTGGGGAAAGGGTTTTACCTGTACAGTGGGTGTTAGAGGGACACAGCGTCTTTACTGCTTAATGAAATGTGAGCTGGACAGCTGAGGGAAGAGTGATAATTTATTAATTTGAAGGTTTTGAAGGCTGCCCTAGCACAGCATTTTGATACAAACACTGTCTCCTATTTTTAATATTTCTCGTGCTCATTCAAGTCGATGCTCTTTACGAGAAATATTAAACCTGGCCTGGGGAGATGTGCTTGCAGCTGAGCGCCTAAATAAGCTAGGCAGAACAGGCAAAGGCATTGCAAGGACGACCGAAGGCAGCAGCTCCATGTGCCTCGTGAAGAGCTATCCAAGCTGAGAGCAAGGAGAAGGCAGGGGCATTTAGTGCTCTGGTGTACACTGCTGTTGTGATGCCAGGATTTTTCTGGAGGTCTCTCTTGACTTCCGGGGAGCCAGGTGATACCGTGCAAGGTGAGTTTATTATATTTAAACAACTTTTAAAAGGAGGGTTGTACGAAGTAACCACAGTGGTGCTTTGGGATGTCCTGTGAACCTACTGGGTTGCCTTTTGATAGGACCTGGATTGTATTTGAACTCTGGTCTTCACTAGACAGCGTTTGAATAAAAAGAACGGCCAAAAACCAAGAAGTGGCCTTGCAACTTCCTAGCAGTAGAAGCTGTTAGCAACAGCACCCGGTGGTTCAAGGCACCTGAAATGGGGAGAGGACAAGATGCTGCAGAGCATGTCTGTCTCAGGCTGTCATATCTGGCTGCATTTAGCAGAGCTGCAGCATTATCCATGGGGTGGCACGCAGAGCTGCTGTTGCAGGACTGCTTGTCCTGACAGATTTGAAATAGGGTCTGCGTGTTTCAGGCGCTGCTGTGCCAAATTCGCTCCCCTTTGTTTCACTAAGCCTTTGGGCTGGTGCAATGAATAGCTGCAGAGGTGTTTTTTCAGAATGCACTGGCGGGGGGCTTTGGGTGTGCATAAGCCAGCAATCCTCACCCTCCCTGCTCAGTGGGCCAGAGTGTGGCTAAAAGAAAGACTTTTGCTCAAACCTCAGACAGTGGTGTAAGAGTTTGGAGTTGAATTTGGGACAATAGCAGCTGTGGTCAGAAATCTGGGCATCGTTCTTTACTATTTGGTGTGTGAAACCACTCACTTTGGGGGGCGTGTGGCCAGACACGCTTCTTTTCCTCTGTCAGGCACCATTTGGAGCAATGTAGCTCAAACTGAGGGTGTGCTATAAAAATACGTAGCCTCTTTTCTGCGCAGATTTTCGCATCGGGAGCTTTTGAAGCAGAGCCTCTGTGCAGAGGCTGTTCTTTGCAAGCCTGTGGTGTCTGCCCTGAGTGTGGGTTGAGTGTTTCCTAGCTGCATCCTTTGGTGCAAGGGGGTGTTCTCTGATAAATACTGGGTCTCATCCTTACAAATGGGGACAGGCCTTTTAGAGCAGATGAGGATGCCTCCTAGTTTAACATGCTTGAAAGGGAGAGAGCAGCCAAAAATCCCCCTGTCCTCCAGGACTTGGCAGGGGGGTGCATGTTTTGAGTGTGTTTGGCAGAGTTTTGGTGTTCTGACTCAGCAAATGGTGACAAAGAGAGGATGGTGAAGCCTGCCTTTATTCTGTAATCCTGTTTGCTTTTCTGGAAATCGGCTATAGCCTCAGAATCACTGACTCAATTTTTGGATCCCATTCTCATGACAAAGCGGCTGTCTGGTTTAAAACAAGCCCATTATAAAAAGGGTGCCTCGGATCCAGGCTGTTTGTAACAGCTTCTGACATTCCTCCAGCACAGGGGAGCTTGGCTGGAACGGAAAATGTCCAGAGCTGGAACCAAGGTAAGTTTATTTGCAGCCTATACATGATTTTGGGTAGGAACACAGAATTTATCAGGGATAAGTTGTGGAGAAACATTGGTTTCCTGGTTCTGCTGACAGCTTCTCCCTCTGCCATTGTGTTGGCAAGAGGTGGTGCTTGAAATCCTTCCTCAGATGGAGGGAAGCTGGAGCTGAGCCCTCCCTAGTCTTTTCCCAGATGCTGGCTGTTTCCTCGAGGTGTGGCTCTGTGAGGGGATGGCGTGGATCGCGGTGACTGGTGAGGGGATATTTTAAAAAGAACCAGGACCAAATGCCTTGTAAATTGACAGCGGAGGCTGCTGTGCCAGCAGCAAACGTGACAAGCTGCATTTGCAGAGCAGAATCTTGTGGAAGGCTTGCTTGGGAGGACCCGATTCCCAACGCCAGCAGCAGCAACATCCCCCTTCCGTGGTGGAGCAAAGGGTGTGCTGCGAGAAACACCTGAACGATGGCTGTAGTACCAAAGGCAATAGCGTTTCCCAAGGGATGCGAACTGGCCTTGTGGTTTGGTGGAATCGGCAGAGATTTATTTAAACTGGAGAAGGAGGTAGATCAGAAAGCTTGGCTTCAGCCGGAGTGACATGCATCAGGTGGGGATTCACCTCTAACGGTGTGATCTTCAGTCTTGAAGTTAGCAGAGCTAAGCTGGCTGGTTGTGCAGATCTTACTGCAGGGTTGGGACTGGGCAGAGATAAACAGCTGGGAAAGGAGGGTGAGAACTTTGGGCTAGTGGCCAGTTTCTGCTGTGAAATGTTAAATATTTATTAAAAGGTTGTGGACAGATGCACATCTTTCCATCATGTGAGTTTTGCTGTTGAGTTACATTCCTGTTAACTCGGTAGCAGGGTGGTTTTGTAGGCATTGGCCGATGCTATGGAAGATCAGGATTCAGTCTCTCCTTCCCCGCTCCTTTCGTCTGTAGTCTTGGCTCAAGGTGATTTGGCTGTTTATAAGCTGTTTGTAGACACTGAGAAGGGTGTGCTGCTGGCTTCTAACCTGGTGGCTGTCAGACTGCAGTGGTACAGTCTGTATGTACCCGTGCATGGAGAAGGTGCTGGGGAAATGCAACTGATTCGTGCTTGATTCTTCTGTCTGCTTGAAGAGACTTAAACACGTACTGCCTTCACCCCTGCTTGGAAGCCGTGTCCCCTGTAAGCTGCTACAGGGAATTCGATGATGACGTGCTGCTGTGTCCAAGAGGAGTTGTCAGTGCAAGAGTGCAAATCCCATCTTTTCTCTACGCCCTGCTCTTGTCCAGCCTATTCCAGGGAGAAGAAAAGGGCAAAGGAATGAATGAAACGCTATTTCTCACAACCTGAGCAAGCAGTCTGCCCTAGAAAAGGGGTCACTGCCCCTGTGCTGTTTATTGAGAAGGCAGTGGGCACTACCTGTTATTATTTACAGTTACTGTTCACCAGTGTCCTTCTAACAGAGCTGCTCTTGGGAAGAAGTATGGTAACTGCTATGAGGTGGCCCAGGGAGAGAGTTTTGCAGTCCTGTAAGGAAGATCTGCTATAGCAGGTCTGTTTTCTGCCAGGTAAGCCCCAGAAAAACAAAATTTGGGCAGTGAGCAGTTAATGGGTTAGTGCTGTAAGTAGAGCAGCTTGATGGCTTTACTGGAAGAAGGTGATTTGTGTTGGAGGAAGATGCGTCTGAAAGGAACTGACGAATCTGGAATCGAAATCTGTAATTCACCTGTCATTATCCTGTGGGTGAAAAATGTCAGTCTGGTCTGTTTGTGCCTGAATCCCTGGAGGAAATCTGGGAAGCGCTGAGTGTGAAGGTCTGAAATGAACTGAGGGTGTGTACAAAGGGCTGTGGTGGAGAATGGGTGGGCAGGAGCCCTCTTCTTAAATCTTCTTATGAATGGTCGAAAAATAAAACAACAAACAACCCTTTTGGTTGGTCATTTCTCTGTGGAAATGGCCATACCCCTGATATGCTCTTGGATTTCTTTGGCTTTGTGGCTTTACAAGTACAGGGAAAATACCCTCCTAGGAACACCAAGTAGCTTTGCCAAATTGAAGTTCAGTTGTGTTAGGCTGGGTGGGGAAGGAACATCAAATGAGCTTTCCTTTTCTCTTACAAAATTAAAGGCCAGCTTAACCAACTTCATGCACAGTTGCTGTGGTGGGACATTGCAGGAGGAGCTGGTTCTACTGGAATCCAGCCACAAAATCAAGGAAGTTCATGCAGAGCCAGGACCAGAGGTGATGGACACCCATTCCTTTCCGACTGCTCATCACCCTGGTGTGAGGCAGAAGAAGGCATCCCTCTGCCTGGGCCGAGTGCTGCCTGCACAGAGACCAGACCTATGGTCTTACAGACGCAGGGCACAGCTCATCATTGGTCATGGTGGACTCTCACTATGTGGACAGAAAGGGGGCTGCAGAGCTTGGGGAGTGAGGAGGAAGAGGGGGAGAGCTCGTGGGCTGTCCCTTTGGAGGGTAATGGCTGAGCCAAGAAGGGATGCATCCCTGTGTACCACCCTGTGGAGAACATTACAGGGATGCTGGGGCTTCCTTGACCACTGGTGGCGAGTGACTGCCAAACATCAGTGAGCAGGGCTTTTGGTGTGGCTTCTGGGCTCATGCTGGCAGATTTTTCAGGTGATACCTCTAGAGACAAAGCTCCAGAAGCAGGATCGGTAAAACAGCAGGGTTGTGGCTGGCAAGGGCTGACCAGGGAAAACAGGAATTGGACATTTTAGTGCACACCTTTTACAACTGTTAATTCACTTGCTGTAAAGATGGTAGTGATCTCCCAACTCTTCATGGCACTGAAGATGGAAAGAGCTTGCTCAGGAGGGAGAAACATGGGGACATGTTGCTTTCTATGCACTGACTGCTTCGTAATGGGAGTCCGGTCTCTTGAAAGTAAGAGGAAAATGTGAGGGAAGTAACATCCTAATAACAGTCTACTAACAGGCCGCAAGACCAAGACTAAATCCTCTGGCATGATTAGTTTGACTCTCCAGATACCTGGTCAGGCTGGTGGGACACAGTGACCAACTGTGGCTAACTTATTTTTTAACAAAAATTGATGAAATAAAAAAAAGTGAGTGAGTTGTCCTTGAGTTGAGTCTGTCTCCTGGGTTGAAACTGTGACTATGAACAGTGTTTGTAACAGCAGTGATGTTGGATCAATATCAGTAGGTAGAGCACCATAGGTTGAGTACAGCCAGCGAGGAGCAAAAGGTGATCATGTATCTTAACGCTCAAGCTATGGAAAAACTATGGGAGAAGTAGATTATAAAGTGCTGCATGGTAGGATGTTTAAGTCACTGTGGCCAGAAAAAGTATCTCCAGTGCGTCTGAGGGAATGGGTAGAGCCTGTCCCAGGTTCTGCCAAATAACCCAGCAGCATGTGTGGAGCTGATGCCATATGGGAAAGCTGGAAAAGGTGAAATGCACCATCAATCAAATCAACATCAGTTGATTCAGTGCAAGGCTCTGGAAGGCACTGAAGTAGGTAATCCAGCTCCTGATAAGGTGGAAGATGGGCTGGTGGTTGGGTGCAGCTGAAAGGGATCTGTTGAGACCAGTTCTCATCAAACTAATATTTTTTGTCGTGGTCTGACTTCACAGTACCATTAAGCAAGTAAGGGATATAGTTGAAATGGACATGGTGGTTCAGGAACCCTTGTTGCAAATTACAGCTTTTGATGAGGAGTTGCCATCTGGAAGGATCTAAAAATGGGGCTGTAGAAAGGATGGGTCTGGGTCTAGGTCTTGGCAATATTTGCATGAAGGGCTTTTTGAAGAACGCATGAGTCACCTCTCCAGGACTGGCTGGGCTGCTGATACCCTGGGCAAGAGGGGTGGGATTTGGTCACCAGCTCTTGAGATCGTTTTGGAACAGGTTGTGATCAAGTAAGGAAAAAGTGTCCCTAAGCAAAGTGCTTTGCAGTCGACTGCCTGGCTGTAGAGCAGCTCTTGGGAAATAAGTGTGCTGATGGGTCAGAAATTTGTCAGCTGTATCTCCAACTTGCAGCAACCAAAGCAGAAGCAGCCAACTGCAAATGCAATGCTCAGATGTCAAAAAACCTGTGCTATCCACCACGTACACTGAGCAACTCTTAGTTTTTCTTGGTACTGGTAAAGCTTGTGTGATGTCCAGGTTTTGGCATTGACTTTTGAGAAAGCAAGCTGTGGACTGTCAGAGCGGGAGCAGGGAGAATGCTCACAGGGCTAGAGGACGCGAGCCAGGAGGAAAGAGACCTCACCACCCCCTTATCAGTAAAAGTCTAACTAACACTTGGTAAGCCAATATAAATGAAATGCTGCTTAGTACAGTCCGTTGATTACTTACGACTTCTTTGGCCACAATTTAGTAACTACTGATGTAGAGAAGGTAGGAGAGAAAAGTATTAATAGTGTTTTGCTCCAAAGAGGACAGGAATTTCACCAAGGAAGCTTTGGGTTGGATCGCTTCAGAACTAGGTGCTGGTAAGGGCAAGACGTTGGTGGCAGCTGGAGGTGTTGGGGCCTGACTGGTGAATTGGCTTCCAGTGTCATTTGGGATGCAGTTGGTCCTGCTCGGTGGTTGGACTTGGTGACTTTTTGACATCTTGAGGGCTCTGTCTTCAGATATTGCATGCCGTGATGCGGCTAGAATATGGACACAGGCATGTGCACACACTAGGTGATGAACCTCCCTGCTTTCTTTCCTCTGCTTGTGTTTCAGGTCACCTTCTATGAAGACAAGAATTTCCTAGGCCGTTGCTATGAGTGTGACAGCGACTGCCCCGATTTTCACACCTACCTGAGCCGCTGCAACTCCATCCGTGTGGATGGGGGCACCTGGGTGGCCTACGAGAGGCCCAACTATTCTGGAAACATGTACGTTCTGACTCATGGGGAGTATCCTGACTACCACCACTGGATGGGCCTCAATGACCGCCTCGGCTCTTGCAAAGCCGTCCAGATAGTAAGTGTGAACTCTTCCCAAGGGACATTTTAATTTACACACCTGTCACTAAAGGGTTCCTGCATGCATGTGGGTGGCTCCCATCTTCCTGGGGACTTGTGTGAGCTACCTTGGAGAGGATGTCTGTAGGAGGTTCTCTCTTGCAGCCCTGCTCTAGGATGGAGAAGGTAAATCTCTTCCCCTCTTGACTGTAGTGGGGAAAAAGCAGATGCCTTAGAACGCTGTGTAGGTGAGTTTCCATAGGAACAGCAGCATGGTTTTAGCTGCATGTTCCTCTAGGGACTTCAGTGTCTGGGCAGGTCACTCTGAGGTTCGCCTCTTGCCTTCCCCCCTGGTGTGCTGCCAACTGATCCAACTCTGATGGTGGGCACAAGGCTTATAACATTGCGATGTAGGTTTTGCAGGAGCACTGAGAATAAGGGACCATTTCTTTGTCTCTCTAGCAAGCCAGGGCTCCCTTCTGATACAGGGAACCGAATCTTAGTGTCATCAAGCTCCTCTGGGCATGGGGAGAACCTTCCCAAGAGCAGACCAGGAGTGGGAGGAAGCCTGAAGCCCTTCTTGGGCATGCTTGGAGCAGCCTGCTGTCTCCTGATATTAGGAGAACACAAGGCAATGCATGTCTTCCTGCTGCAGCACAGGAACTGTGCTCATCCCCTCCTAACTGATGATGGGGAGATGCTTCTGCAGCCTCCAGCAGCACCTGTCCTTCAACCAGCAGGAGATGGGATAAATATAGGTTGACAGCAGCATTTACACCCTGTGGAGTGGAACATGCCTGAGAAAGGAGCAGAAAGAACGACCCTTTTGGGAAGCCTGTGGGGTGAAGCACCTTTTAGAACTGGCAGCGTGGATGGAGTCTGGATTGGGGTTGAGATGCTGAGTATTGCTGCTGCTGGGTTTTTGCCAGCAGCAGGGCAGGCATTGGTGGTGTGTGCATCACTGACGAGCAGCAGAGCCATGGATTCCCAACGTGTGGAACAGGGAATCTTCACACAGCTGAGAAGAGATTTTGCTTTTATGTCTGGAGGTCTAATGCCAGTTTGAGCATGTTCTGGGTTTGAGCTAGGTCTAAATTCCTTTGCACAGGGCAGGGAGAGTTTCCAGCCAGTTCAGAGCACTGATCTGGCACAAGAGATGGAGCCAAAACACATGGGACACGTAACAGCAACACAGCTTCCTCCATCTGGATGAAATGCAGAGGCCTTATCCTGCATGTCCACCTGGTGCCTGGTTTCCCCTCCCGCAGAGGTTGCACAGGGACCTGCTGTTCACAGGCATTAGTTCAGAGCACCCTGGAGAAGCCACAGCAGCAGGGCATGGATCTGAGAGACCCTGCAGAGCTTGGCTGGGGCTGGAAATGAGAGCGGGCTCGGGCAGATGGGGGAGGTGGGGGAAGACAGTGTCCGGGCAGCTGCAGATTAAAAGAGCTGCGGTGCCTTCAGGCAGCACAGTGTGTCAAATCACGCTGTATTTGCCTGTAATACAACCCAGCTGGGGTCACCAGCTCATTAAACTCCTCGTTGCCCAGAGGAGCGGGGAGTGGAGGGCGTCTGTCTCTTCTTCTGATGCTCATGTGGAGTGGCTGAAGGGTTCAAGCCAGCAGTGGGGCAGGAAGGCTGCTCAGGATAGAGAGCCCAGCACTTGCTGATGTGGCTTCATCCCTTCCTGCACCCTTCTTCCCCCCAAAACTGGGGCTGCGGTGGGGATTTGAGCTGAAAGTGCTCTGCTCCGGCTCAGCACTTTTGTGCCTTCTTTGCATGTGTTGCTCGGTCAAGAGTTATCCCGGCTGCCTCCCCGCTGGGCTTTTGGGGGCCGATGTGAGCTGTTCAGCCCTGTCCCGGTGTGCTGGGGAGGTGGTTTGTACCTGCTATGAGTCTGACTGTGCCTCAGCTCTGCTTCTGACCATCAGAGCTGGGGACATGGACTCCCTCCAGTGCTCTGCTATTTTCTTTCCCCTTTTTCTAGCCAAGTGGAGGCCGGGGCCACATCCAGGTATTTGAGAAAGGAGATTTTGGCGGGCAGATGTTCGAAGCCACTGAAGACTGCCCTTCTGTCATGGAGGAATGGCACATGCGCGAGGTCCATGCCTGCAGAGTGCTGGAGGGTGTCTGGGTTTTCTACGAGCATCCCAACTACCGGGGCAGGCAGTACCTGCTGCCCAAGGGGGAGTACCGCAAACCGGTGGAGTGGGGAGCGGCGAGCCCTGCTGTCCAGTCCTTCCGCAGCATTGCCGAGTGAGGCAGCCCGTTGACTGGGCTGCCGGAGGCCGTCAATAAAGCAACTGAGTCACTCAGCTCAGCCTGTCCTGCTTATTCGTGGGGTTTGCGTGCAAGTTATCCTGCCCTGGGGGAACTGGCATGGAGCTGAGCCTTCTCTAAGCAGAGCACCCTCTGCTAACCCTGGCTGCATCTGTCTCTGCTGTCATCTCCTTCCTCCAAGTTGGCCCCACCCCCTCCCCTCCATCCCATTGCTCCTCTCCAGGGAAAAGCTATCCCGAAGCTAGAGCTTGTGCTCCAGGATTTGGCCAGTCCAGTGGAGCAGTGGGACCACCCATCATCAGAACTCTCATTGTCGGTGCTCACTGTGGGTGGCTCAGTCTGTCATGACCCTGGGGAACCCCTGCTTGCTGTGTTGCTGTTCCATGGTGTGGCTTGGGAGAAGGGGCTGCTGGTGGCTGGGGAGAAGGGATGGAGTTTGCATCTGTGCCATGTGAAGCTAGACCCCCCTGGGGAGCCTGAGCAGGCAGCAGAAGTCCTGTTGCTGGAGGAGCATGTCCCTTTTGTGATACATGGGGCAACAGGCCTGGGAGGAAAGGGAAAATCAGGCAGGGATCCCAGAACGGGCAGGAAGGCGATGGCCACAATCTACACGGGGGATGCTGGGGACCCCAGCTGCCCAGTGTGTCAGGTACAGGATGCCCCTTGTAGGTCTGAGAGAAGGAGTCTGGCTGCTTAAAATGGGGCTAAGCACTGCATCAGGCTGGGAAGGGGAAGAGGCTGGATGGGGACAGAGACGGTGAGTGCCTTTGAAAGCTGCCCTAGGATGGGAGATTGCTGATAAACCATCACAAAGAGCAGGAAGAGGTCCTCGGGCACCTGAGATGGGCAGGTAGCAGAGAGAGCCCTTGGTCTCCCAGTCAGCCCAGTTTGCTGCCAGCTGGAGCAACCCATTTTGCCTAGTGCTGCTAGATGGGCCCGTGCTGCAGCCGCGTTCAGCCTCCCGCGCAGGAATAACTGATGTCCGCCGCACAGAGCACTCTCTTCCTGGGCACCCCGGGGACCCGCAGCCTGTTTGCATATCAAGCCAAGGGGCCTTGGGGTAATGACGCTGGATGTAGAAGCAGAGCCCCGGTTGATGTATGAGGTTATTATGGAGCAGGGAAGCAGGTTAAGTGATGCTTGTCAAGCCACGGCGCTGCAACCCTTGGGAACGCAGCCACTGGTGGGGAGTGGGAAGGGGCTGCTGGGAGGGGCAGCTCTGGCCCTGTGAGGCTCCTCCGCTACAAAGGTAGGCTTTCTCCTAAAAAGAAAGGCAAAGGGATTGCCTTTCTCCACCTCCTGCTGCCATGACCCTGTAGTTCACCCCCCCTGCCCCCTGCCCTGTTGCAGCCCTTTGCTGCAAAGGGTGATGCATCTTCTTGACCCGCTTCTGTCCCACCTTGCCTTTCTCGTCTCTCACTTCTCCATCATGGGTCAGCAGGATGCAGACGGGTGGATCTCAGTGCATTTTCCTGCAAAATATTTCTCCGGGACCAACCAGCCCTGCCAGCACCAGGTCCCTCTTCCCCTAGCTCCTGGCAAAGCTCACCAAGTGCCTCCGAGGGCTGCCAGCTCCTGCCTGTGCCAGGCACCAGCTTGAGCATGGCCTGGCCCCCTGGTTTTTTTGTAGGAAGCCTGTTGCCCTCCCTATCTTGGAAGGAAATTCTTCTACAGGTAGGCGTATTCTGGCCAGTGCATTTCCAACCGTCTCCCACCCTGATTTTGGGGAATGTCTGTTTGGGCAGCTTGCTTCCTCATCCTACATCCCCTGTGGTGGGATTTATCCCTCCCTGTAGCGGGTGCCAGAGCTGCAGCGGGCAGATTTGGGGTGCTACAGCCCCATGGCTGCTGGCATGTCTCCACCCCAGAGCATCGGAGGAAGCAGACCTGGTTCTAGTTTGCCCTTATGGTAACATTTCCTTCCCCGTGTCCTTCCCTTACATCGCTTGATCTACCCACTGCAAAAATGCAATTATCCCAACTCTTTCCCCCCCCTTCCCTCCAGCTGGCTCTTGCCCTCTGGTGAGTTTTGCATTGTGCCCCGAACGTTGGCAACTAAAGCGAATAACAATAAAATATGCTAGTTGGGTGGGTTTTTTTTATTTTTATTTTATTTTATTATTATTCTAGATTACTTTTTCCGTTGGGGGCTCCCTGGTCACGGCTGCACGCGGAGCGGAGTGCATATGGATATGAGCGGTGGGGAGAGCAAGCGGGGCGAGCAGGCAATCCGAGCCCAGCCTGCTGATGCCGTTTTTTGCTTGACAGCTAATTTCCATTTTTCAGTATCAGGGGGTCTGCTCCGGTAATTGGCATGCAGATTGTGTCTGATGGGCCTGTTAGACACGAGAAAAGACTCTGCTAGTTAGAATAAGCCAACCCCAGGCTGATGGATGGGGTGTAAGGAGGTCATTGTGAGAGAGAATATACCGATGCCCGCGCGCACGCACACACCTACGAAAAATTTCACATTTCTTGCCCTCCCCCTACTCCTACTTTCTTTATCGGGCAAACTCTAATCTATCATATTTCATTGAGACAAACCCTGCTCCATTTCTCTCTCTTTCCTTTTTCCCTTTAAGGGAAATGGGATGGAACCTACTCCTGGATTTAATAAGAAGATGGTGCGGCGTAGCAGGAATTAAAGCGGTGCCATGCTTCATTAGCAGCTGGGGATCACACGGAGCTGGCCCAGATGTTAATTACACTTTGGGAATTAATTGGTATAAGGCGTTCCTCTCCTCCATCATCTGTAATCTGGCGACTATGCAAGGATTTCTGGAAGCGGAGACCACTGGGTGGTCGTCTGTCCCCCCCCTCCTCAGCCTGCCTGGCACTGTATATGATGAGGGACATAGGCTGGGTTTGAAATCTTGAAACCACCTTCATTGCCACCTCCTTGATGCCCAAAGACCCACTGCTATTTTCCCCTCTCTTCCTGTGCCACTCTTCTCCAATTTTTTTCTCCAGCTGCTGGGGTAAAGCAGGTCCAGGTGGGACAGGGGAATGTGGGACCTTGCACCACTTTGAAGGATGAAAGACCATCTCCTTTGAAGCTGGTTGTCCCCAGGTGACCCCAGGACACCCTCTACAAGGGCTGGTGGGGTGGTAGCTTCCCTTTCTCCTGCTCCCTGACCTATCCTTGCTGGTCTATCCCTTCCATCCAGCTCTGGGTGCAGACCCGCGTTGTTCCCAGCCCTGCATGGGAGAGCTTCAATCTGCCGCTGCAGCACCTCTCTACTGCTGAAATCCCCCCAGTTCTCAAAGAAAAATGGTCTCCAGATTCTTCCCTCCCCTTTTCCCCTTGGACTCAGCCCGATGAAATGCAAAAGCTGCTAAAAAGCTGGGCAGGGGGGCTTTTTGCCAGAGGACAGAAACGATATACTTGGAAATGAAGAATATTCCTCTGAATACTGCCAATTTGTTCCTTTTCTGAGCTGGCTCAGCGTGGGGCAATGCTATCTGTGTGACAGAGCATCACATCTTCAGGTTTCTGCCTGGGCTGGGAGAGATTGCTGCACAGCCCCAGTGGGACCCTTGTGCTCAGCTTTGCCCCCCCACATTGCTCCCAGGCCCTAATAGTACAAATTTGCTGGCCCTGCAGCCACGGTGAGGGCTTGGCTGGAGCTCTGACCATGGTGAGTGTGACACGATTAGCCCATGCTCCTGTTTGCCCTCCTCTTCCAGGCTTTCCAGCAGTGATGCTCTCAGGTTGTGGCAGAAATCCTCCTTACTGCTTGTGGTGGGCATGACCTGAGTGTTTGTGCTGCCCACAGCTGTCCCCAGGGTTTTGTGGGTCTTCTCTTGGCATTGGTGGAGCTCTTCAGTCTTGATGCATCAGCAACTTGATGCACCTCTCTTCTGCCCTCAAAGGTCATTAATGAATGAGACCCAGTGGTGTCCCGTGAGAGCAACACTGCGTTGCCATTTGGGTCCCTTGGAGCCCTGCTGCTTTGGATCCTGCATTTCCCACCATCTCCCCGCTGAAACCAAAGGCCCTGTAGGTTCAGTCACTACTTTAGACTGTACCTGGGCAGTCTCTGAAGGGTCTCACCAATGACTACAGCACGTACTTTGTTTTTACTAGTGTGGTCCTTCCAGATGTCCTCTTTTCCTGTTTTATGTGCAAATCACCCTATGCGTTCCCTGTTGACACCAACTGAAACGCAAAGGTTGAACGGAGCAAAGCATTTCAGGAGGTAATGCTCCAGATGAGCTCTGTCTGTCCTGCTTTGAGCTTGCAGATAAATTCTGGCCCAGCTCTGGGCCTGCAGAGCTTTCGAGCTGTGCACAAGCAGGTGCGGTAGCAGAGCCGAGATGCTCCGTGTCTCACACGTGTCTGTGTACCCACGCGCGTGTCCTGGAGACCCCACCAGTGTCCGCTCACCATCACACGCATCCCCTTGGCCAGGGGAGCTGGCTGCGCTCTGGGTTGGCTGTGTCCATAGTGGGTGTGCAGTGCTGTGGGTTGTCTCCCTGGGACGTGTGAGTGGTGACCGGGCATCGCTGCTGCGTGGAGATGCTGGCACCCCACTTGAGGGTCTGCAGCTCTCCTGAAATTGCACAGAGAGATGGAGAGTAGAAGGAGCTGCCCAGGGGATCAGCCTTCCTTTTGGCAGTCCCCAGCAGAGGGCAATAGAGGCAAATGGAAGAGACAAGAGCTTGCAAATCATGTGCAAGAGGAGGCGGTTTCAAGGCAGAGCGACCTGCGAGCAGAGAGAGGTACGAGCAGAGCCATGTGCAAGAGCGGGCAATGTGCAGAGAGGGTGATGTGCGGTGGGAACAGCGCTTGGGAGGGCCTTGAGAAGGAGGTCAAAGCAAAACAGAGCAATTCAAGCACGTTTTGGTAGGAGTTAAAGCAAAACCATGCTTCCAGAAATCCAAAAATAATGGCTTTGGGTTTGGATGGAGAAGGAAGGGGAGATATTGAACACCTCTGTTTCAACTTTCTTGATTTTAGATCAGGTTTTAAGTGAAAAGCGCTGCCGTGACAGGCATGGCTGAGCACCTCCAGTGAGCAGTGCTGGAAGGAAATGCTCTTGAGAGTTCCCAGCACCAATTTTGTTCCACCCAGTCAATTTGTGCAATTTACCCAAGCTCAGTTTCTGGGTCTTTTTCTGGATGCTCTGGTCTGTTGGAGATGAAATTCTACCGTAGCCACATGTGCCTGGAGACTTTGGGTACTGGCCTGCGCCCCGGCCAGAGGGAAGTGCTGGGCTGGGGCTGGTGCTGCTTGCAGGCTTCTTTCTGCTCTGCAAAGGGAAAACCACAGGGGCTGAGGTGGGAGCAGCAGGGAAGAGGCAGAGCGTGCCTTCCACCTCCCTGCTGCTGGACCAGTTTGGGCAAGAGCCTCTGCTCCACTGCATTATTGCTTCCAGCATGTTCCTGCCTGGCTTTTCAGGTATTCACATCCCCTACATATGCTTTTCCAGCTTTTTTGTCCCAAACTGCTTGGAATTACACAAAGAAGTTTTAGCAAGGAAAGCTTTCCATGGCAGGAGCGTGATCCCACAGATGTCCTCCCAGCCAGGACAAGACATCTGCACAGACACCGCAGGGAAGTCTTTCCTGGCAGTATTCCTGCTTGAGTGCAGAGCTGAGACTTGGTCTTGTTTAGGGAAAAAAAATGCAATTATTTGAAAAGGAAGGGCAAAATCCACGTGGCAGGGAGCTCTGAGTGCTGTGGAGCAGCATCCTGTCAGGATGCAGGGTGCCCAGGAGGGCTGGACACCCCAGCAAGCAGCTGGGGAGGCTTTTTGGGCAGAGACCCATGCCATGGTGCTGCTGCTGCAGTGCAGGACTGGGGGCAAAGCCTTGGAGAAACAAACTTTTTTGGGTGAGTCTGGGGTAGCCTTTTGTTGAGATGCTGGCGCTTGGAGAGGGCACAACCAGACTCCAGCCCTAAAGGAGAAAAACGAAGGGGCTCCACC
The DNA here is from genome assembly GCA_013400335.1 of Eurystomus gularis. Classification (NCBI taxonomy): domain Eukaryota; kingdom Metazoa; phylum Chordata; class Aves; order Coraciiformes; family Coraciidae; genus Eurystomus; species Eurystomus gularis. The sequence continues at coordinate 163,667 of VZZY01006208.1, read as the reverse complement.
ACCTTTGCACTGTGGTACCCCCGTATCCGCCTCATTAAAGCCCTTCTCGCTGAGACGAGCAAGGTGCAATCTCCCCATCTCCGCATTATCTCCCCATCTGCCTCCTCTCCTGCCACGCTTCCAGATGCTCCTTATCTCCTCTCACCTTCCCCAGAAACGCAGCGCGATTCTCCCGCTCCCCTGGCTGGAAGCAGAGACGGCTGCCCGCGCCGAGACTCTCTACCTGTGATCTCCCCAGCTCTTATCTGCCGCCGGGAGTTTTGATGCAGCCCCTGTCTCAAAGTCAAACGGATTTCTGGCAGGGTGAGCACGGCAAAGGTCAGCGGCAGGGAGGCAGGCAGGGCCCGCGCTCTCCCCCTCTGCCCCACCCCAGCCAGTTCTCCAGGTAGTGCCTATCCCCATTTATTCTCCAACATTATCAATTACATTTGGATTATTATTACTCATTCAAACCAAAGTGAGTCGCAGACAGCTATTTCCTAATGGGGAAATGTTACAGGCAACTTATTAACGAACAATGCGTCATTAAGGGGGGAGAGCTTCAAAGGCTCATAAATGCATTTCAAAGGACACAATGCAAGCGGCGCCTGCAATCGCATATCTGGGGGACATGGGCAAAATTTGTGACAAGGAATATACTGGGCCCAATGTAATTAACTAATTCTCGATCAAAGGGGTTTTAGAACTGAATGGTCAGGGAATTCAATTATGGGTTTCCTAATGAACCACTGTGTGCCAAGGCAGGGGGATGTTTTCTCCTGGAAAAGCAGGGCTGAGGATCAGGACTAGGATTTCCAGGGAGATTTGGAGAGAGGAGCACCAGAAAAGCTCCTCTTGGGTGGATTTGGCACAGGGGGATGGAGGGAGGCACCGTCCAGGTCCCCTGTGGCATCTGTCTGTCCCAGAGATGGCCCCTGTAGTGGGACACGTTCACCTTGCATCTGATTTTTGGCAGACTGACACCTCTTTTGAAGACAAGGCTGGTGGAAGAGGCTGAGGGACCCAGCTCCCTGGCCCCTAAGAGGGTAGAATGGCTGTCCTGGGGCTGGCACTACCTGGTCCCCTCCCACCTGGGCGAGGGAGATTTCCTCCTCTGCCATCTGAATCCAGGCTCTGGTAAAAACAACGTCATTCTCCATTATGAAAGGAGCATCTTCTAGTCTTCCACTAGTTTCTCTTATTATAGAAAGTTGGTTTGCTCACTTTACAAAGGGGAATGTATTATGAATTTTCCCTTCATTCTCCTCCTTTTATTTCCCACGTTTAACAACTGATTTGTGTGTTGCATGAAAGTAACACAGTTCTTTAGATGCATTTGCTATTTTATTTTCTTTCATTCAAAAATATGTCAGTAATCTTTTTGTTAACATGAAAGATAAAGGATTAGTAATGCAAGATGCAGTTTTCTTGTAACCTTCTTGAAAGCAGACTATAGTTTCTTATCTGGCTCTAACATTCATTTTCCTAAAAAAAAAAAAAAAACGACTTCTTAAAATGAAATAAACTATATTTGATTCAGACGAGCAGCACTAGCAAAGAAATTTCTTGCAGCTGGCAGAGTGGAGCAGCCGTACGGAAGTCTGTAGCAGTAGTGAGCGCCTTTCCAAGAGCACAGCGTGCACACACACGCGTACATGTGCGCACGCGTGTGCATGGTCTGCATGGAAACAGCTGCTGTGAAGAGAAAGCCCCATGACCAAGCCTTGTGTTGATATCAGAACACATTCCAAGATGAGCCTATCCAGTTGACTCCAGCAGCTGTGATGCTTGCCTCGGGGACATCCAGGAGTAGGACCCTTTCCGGCATGGCCCAAGCTGGAGATGGGCCACCCATTTCCCGGGCTTGATGCTCATTGCAGATGTGCAGCAGTGGGCTGCCTACCTGCTACTTGTTCTGTGCACCACCACATCCCTTCTGAGTTTGGCCCAGAAGTGCTTGTGAATGGAGGTGCCTTTTGAGGCTACATTGGTGCTGGGTGTCATGCAAGCCCTGGAGACTACAGAAGCCAAGAAGGAGGAAATTGGTGGGTTTTTATATGCTGATGATCCCTTGAGAGAGGTTTCTGGTGGAGCCATGCATTTGAAGGAAGGTTTTCTCTGCCACTGGTTCACAAGTCTGCCAGGTCACTGTGGTGGTCACAAGTACAGCTCCAATCCATCTGATGGGCTGTGGAACATCGCAGGGTGTGACACGTGCGCAATGCCCACCTTAGCCTCATCCCACTGATGATCTGAGGTGCAGTGCTCTAGATAGTGCTTGCAAGCAGGGCTGTGGTATAAAGTCACTCTTTGGCTTCTTCTGGGCTGCCTCTGCCATCCCTGTTAGGCTCCAGCAATTTCCATCTCAGCATCTTCTGCTTATGGCTCATGAGCAAACAGGGTTTTGCAGCACTGCCAGCTGCTGATTACTTGCTTGAGTGACTTTGGGTCTCCAGGAGGTTCCACCTTGCAGTACCCCACCTGTCTTGGCTGAAAGCTTCCTTTCCTCCCCACCAGCAAGGGACAGGAGCTCCTGCTTTGGGCTGTGCAAGTTGGTGATGGCAGGCAGGGAGGAAAGGATGCAGAAAAACTCCAGGCAAGGGAGAACAGAGATGGGGACAGTGTGAGGGGCTACCAGAGACCACCAGATCTTCAAGCATCACCTGCTGAAGCAAACAAATTTGATGGAGCTGATTTCTTTGTAGACACAGAGAATGAAAGCAAACGCAGGGTGAGCAGGGGCTGGTTTCTGCAGCACCAAAATCCTCTGGTCAAAAAACCACAGTGCAGAAGGGGGCTGCAGTAACCCCGGGAGGAGAGGTAGTCCATGCGAGTGTGTCAGGATGTCCCCCTGCCCACCCTGCTGCTGTGCCAGCTGCTCTCCTGCCTCAGCTGCCCTCTCCCACCAGCCTGACAGTTCCGCGAGGGTTAAACCATTATATGAAATGCTGGATTTCTATGGCAATTAGCTAATGGGTCCTCAGCATGTAAAACAAAGTACTTTTCCCCTGTCAGGTGGATTTGGTTAATATTGACTTAGCATAATAAGGAGCTGGCGTTTACAACTTTGTTTATAACCTCATTTGCAGGGAATACTTTGTTTTGCTTGGGAGAAACTTGATATTTTCCATTGCTGACAGAAATAACGATTTCTGCCGCACACAACACGGATTGCATTCTGCTCCCTTTGCAGGGCTTAACAATTAAAAAGAATGAAAAGCGTCATCTTTTGGGCTGAGATCTTTGCCTTTAGTGTTTAACGGGTCTCTTGTCCTGCACTAACAGATCCGTGGTTTCATTTGAGGAAGAGTAGCCCCCCCGCGCTGACCCAGCCTTCCCTTCCCCCCTCTCTGCCCCAGCACACAGGCTATTTTAATATTTCATATATTTCATAAGCTTTTATGCCTCTAAAAGAGAAGTGAATTTGTGGAGAGTTGAGCTCTCCAGAGCTGTACTTCAGAGCTGGGAAGTAATTCAGGGTGAAGCCTGTATTAATCTCAGGTGAGAGAGATATTTAAATTCAGGCTACCAGTGTGAATATAAAATGGGGATCTCTTTACAAAAATTTCAAATTGTAATATGCAAAGCTTAAAGAAAAGAAACCCCAAGGGAACAGCTTTCTTCTAGAACATTTTGTTCCAACCATCATCTCTTTACCTTTATTTTTTTATTTTAAAACCCTCCCTTTGCCATTTTGTATTTTTAAATTAAATCTTTCAGTTTTTAAAATGAAATTCTTTATTGCTGGGAGATGTTGGGGGGTGGGGGTGGGGAACGTAAGTGCCTGGCTGCGAAAAATGGTGCATGGGCCCAAATTTTAGCTGGCGCAGAAGGAATAGTGACCAGTAGGGAAATCAAGCCCTGCCTGGTTGGACCCTTGCTTCCCCAGGAACGTGGGGTCACCTTCCACCTCCCAACTTGAGGGATGCTGCCTGCACCCCCCTTTTGGGGCAGCTGCTAGGTAGGAGAGGAGCCGAAATCTCTGCTTGGAAGGAGGGGAGAGGCAACACAACGATGTCCTCCTCCAACAGCCCTGGGGAGGCACTGGGCTGAGGCTGGTCCTTCACCATCAGCGCCTGGCACACGTTCAGCCTTCTCCTTCTAAGTAGATAAAATTTTAACATCCATTTGTGAGCCTAGGCAGCAGATGATTTATTTGTGTGCGTTTTGGTAGGGGTGGGGATCAGCTTGCAGATGTCTGTGCCCAGTGTGTTGAGCAGCATAACCCCAATCGTGTAGTACCGCTCCTGGGAGAGCCCCGTGTTTGCATCCATGGCAAAATCCTCGGGCTGCAACCCGCTCCCAGGTCAGGAGAAATGGTGACAGATGACATGCTATTATCAGCTCCGTCAATTAATTAAATTATACATTATGCTTATGAGGGTGATATACTGAGCCACTCTAGATTAAGTGTCTCAATTAAGTCTTTAATTTAGATTTAATAAGTAAGTTATTATATGTTAATAAAAGATCAATTAGTTGTTAAAAGAGCATTGATCCAGGTACAATAAGTGTGTCAGGGAGACATCAAGCTGACATTGAAGAGACTGAGAGATCGTGTGCACAACACGTGTACAATTAAGTTTTTAATATAGTTAAACTGGAGTGGACACTGAGGCATCTAGCTGGCACTCAACTGTGAGTTTGGGATGTCACACTATGCTGTGAAACCTGGGTCTCCCTGGGCTGTAAGGGCTGGGACAGCCAGGTTAGACCCCATCCTTTGGTCTCAGTGAGAGCAAGCAACCTCTGCGGGTTGACCCCAAGGAAGGACCTTCCGTCAAAATCAGAACAGAGGTGTCTCCAGAACAGCTGGTTTTGCTGATTGCTCCGATACAAACCATGCATTGTGGTGCCTCTCCATGTGCCACATCCTGCCAGGACCCCCTTCCTCTCCATGATCCCTGGCTGAACCTGCTCATTCCCATGGGGAAGTTTTGGGTGAGCACGGACCAGTTGGGAGCCTGCGCCTGAGCTTCCAGGAGGAGGGGAGGGGAGTGCTGGGCTCCAGCAGAGCCGAGATTTCAGCTGAATATGGATGACATCATTATACGGGTGATCCTTTCAGCAACAGCGAGCTGGGTTTTAAAGTAGCGACCTACAGCATACAAATGATGGGTTTAAAGGAAATAAAAAAAGAGATGATTTGAATAGCATACATTTATAGAAGAAAAGCCTTCCCCCCCCTTCCATTTCTAATATCTTTCTAAGGGGCAGGCGCTGTGCATTTGAGAAGAAATTAAAACACTCCTCCTAAATACACTCCAGGCAGTAACAATGGCAAAGTTAAGAAGGTTATGAGACTTAGTTGTCCCAGCAACATGTCATCAAGTTGAAATGAGCAGGAAACACAGATAACATGAGAAAGAGGAGGGGGGAGGAGAAGAATAAAACCACAGGAGAAAAAAATGCCAAGAGATTGAGAAAGAAAAGGGAAACCCCTTTTTATTTGCTGTTTCATTAGGATGAATCTGATTTTATAGTCTCTAAAAGAGGCTAAAATATAATCTCCTTTTGTGTAATGCGTATGTTAGGAAAATGTGTCATCAGCAATTCTTCTGTACACTGCAGCAATATTAAAAAAATTAGTAGAGATATTCAAGTTGAGCTACAAAGAAAAACAAACAGAAGACTCACTTTTCAAGCCTGAGCTGTCATTTAAGAACATTTTCAACTTTTTTATTAACCTTTTTGATTGCCCCTTATGGTTTCTCTCTGCCACAGCAGAAGAGCTCAGGGTTTCAAAAGGAAGACAAAGCACACTGGAGGAAGAGGGCTGAAATGCAGCTCTACCTGCCGAGCAAGCCCAGAGCTCTCTCGACCCTTCCAACACAGCAGGTTTTTGTGCTCGGTGCTGTAGGTGGGCACATGGAGAAAGCACCTTCGCCTTGTGCGGTGCAGTGCCTGGCAGAGGACGGAGAAGTGGCGAACGAATAGAAATGAGAGGCTCTCTGAGCCATAAACCAAACCTGCCCGGCCAAACACAGGCTACAGTTATCCATGTTTAAAGCACCATCAACACCCATTTTACAGGTGCGAACTCAAGTGTCGTAGGAGTCTACAGCTTCTGGTGGAGATCTCTCCAAAGCCTTGGGGGTTTGTGTGGTGCTCATCAGTGCCCACTGCTCCTGTGTCCTTCACATGTACATTGGTTTCGGGGTACCGTAGAAGGACACGTATCTGGTCATTGACTTCACGTTGGCATTTCCCCCTGATGTTGAGGTTTGATCCCTGGCTAGAGTCACTAGGCAAAACTTTAATGAAAATAGAAATTAATAAATTAATCAAGTGCCCAGCCTCATCGGCAGTTGCTGCAGGAGACTTGGGGCTGCTGAGAACAGGAAGGCTTACTCCCCAGACAGCGGGCACTGGAGTGGTTGGCAGCTATTTCAGTTACAAGGGTGCAGTGATACTGGAAGCAATGGGGCTGAACTGGGAGAAACTTGAGCTGACTGCCGATAACCTGTTTCTGAGCACAGAGCAAGGAGGCTGTGGAAGAGCCCCTCTACCAGCACACCAAGCACAGCATCCCCCAGACTGAACCCTTCCTGGAGAGGAGATGGTTTTGTGCTGAGATCGGTGAGTGATGAAGAGGATTAAGCACCAGCATTGTCCGTGCGCTGGGGAAATGAACTTCATGGTCCCAGAAAGCTTTTCTAGTTATATGTCCCGAAATGTGGACTGAGGAACCCAATTTTATGCACTACTTTAAAAACTCTTGATCCAGGCATTTTTTGGTGTGTGTGTACCTCCAAACTCATGACACCCCTTAAGTCTCTCAGCTGCAATTTTTAAAGCCTCAGCAGTATATCTTAGCATGCTCCTTGCTGAGATATATTTTTGGTGCTTGTACGTTACATGCAACCACCTGAAATTCTGCTCTCTGATAAAGATCTCTCCTCTCTCCTTCCCACCCTTTTCCTCCACAAAAGTATTTATTTGTTGTGCTTTCTCTTTAATTGTCTCTTGCTGTGGCTTCTGGTTGTAGATTATATTTTAAAGCTAGGATTGATTTAGTTAATTGATGGAGAGCTTTGCCTGTGAGGATTTAATAATCCTTGCTATTTTATCTTTGCAATAATTGCTATGTTTGGGATTATTTCAAAGGACTAAGAAACAGCAGACAACAAGAAAACAAGCTCATCCACTCCTATTTCACAGCTTCTCCAGGCACCTGGGTGGGCTCCTCTTCAAGATGTTCTCTGTGCAGCAGCTCAAGAAAGACAACCAGGCAATGCATGGGGTGAGATACTGGGGAAAAGTGAGGACCCAGGGCGGGGAAAGCTCTGTCATGAAGATCACGTAGGGCCTCAGTGGCATGGTGACACTGAGGACTGAAGGCCATCCTTCTAGGGGAGAATGAGGAATAGCCATCAAGGAGACCTCTGGATCCTGCAGCCATCTCTATAGCCACATTTGGTCAAGAACGGTGCCATTGTATAACTGCAGCAGGGTGAAGGGCGGTGAAAGAGATGTTGCGCCACTTCACACCACCTTAGTGCTCGGATGACATTGTCACAACATCACATGTCCATGCAGCAAGGACAAGAGCGTGCCCCATGCTGTTTCTGGACAGAGAGGGAAAAGGCTTGTTCCTGCCCATGTGAAGGTGAGTGTGGTGGTGGTGTTGAAAAGCTGCCTTTTCGGTAAAAAGGGTATTATTTATGTCCTTCTGGCTTTGGGCCCACTGTGAATCCCTGTGGGCTTAGATCTGATGGAGAGGATGATGTTGACGTGCCACATGAGGACATTGGGTGCAAAGCCACGCTTGTGTTTGCTGTAGGACTTTAGATATGAGGCCACAGTGGTGTTTGCTGTGGGATGTCCGGTGGGAGACCACACTGGTGTTCACCACAGAACATTGGACATGAGGGCACATTGATGTTTGCCATGGGATGTTGGATGTGAGGGCAAACTGGAGTTCACTTTAGAAGGCTGAGTATGCAACCACATTGGTGTTTGCTATGGGATGGTGGACATGGAGCCACGCTAGTGTTTGCAGTGGGACACTACCACATCAGGCCACACTGGTGTTTGCTGTGGGATGCCAGTGGCGCAGCCATGCTGGTGTTGTTTGCCAGCTGGCCGCTGGAGGCTGCTGCTGTCTTTGCAGTCACCGGCAGCTGCCTGCAATCCCTGAGCAGCCTTCGGGAGCTCTGCCCGGCCAGCACAGCGGAGGCAGGAGATGCGGTGGAGGCTCCCTGGGCCTCCTCCTGCAGCCCAGGGCTGAGCAAGGCCAGGAGTCATCCTCCCTTGGCTTTCTTTCCTTCATAGGAAGGGAGGCAACAGGCTGGGAAGGGATCCTAGGATGGGAGAGGGGTCTCTGTGCCACACGTTGAAGAAGGATGGTCTTCTGACTGATCTGTGCCTGGGTGTGTTTGTATAAGGAATACAGACTTTTCAATCCTCTTGATATTTTCTTAGATTTAGAAGCTGTTAAAAAAGGATCACAGCTCTGGTATTATTGACATCCCTCATGTAAAGCCAGGGCCCTGGTGGTGCTAATAAACCTTAATTGCCCTGAGCAGGCTCACCTGGGACCCTGGCCCACACATCTTGCTGCCCATAGGCTCAGGAGCTCCATTTAAGCCCAGACCTGGGCATTTGCTCTAGGCTTGGGTTGTGTTGTAGGTGTGCTTGTCTCCAGTTGTGCCTCTCCTCTGGGTAGGTCTTGAATGTGTGTTGTGTTTAGTTGGTTTCTGCCCTATGTTTTAAGGGGATTTTAGAGATGGACCTTGGATCTGGTGTATCCACTCACCATGTCAGGGGCTTTTGATGGACCCTGTTGCTAGAACTTGCCTCTGTGGTGCTGAGGGACTGTGCCTTGGTGGGTGAGGGCACTGCCAGTGCTGGGGTGACCCTTGGCTCCCATCTCATCCCATCTTGTGCAGCAGTGCTGCTACCTGCTGTGTAGTACTAGATACAACCTGACTGCAGCTACCCTGCTGTACGCAGCTTGCTGCTGAGGAACCTGGTTTTCCTTCAACCTAAGAAGCTCCCACTACTTTAAAGCTCATGGGTGAGGAAGATAAACTAGATAGGGCATGCTTTGAAAGCTACTAGATTTAAAGCTTGGGTGTGAAGCAAAGTCCAAGTTGGACACGCAACATAAACTTCTGTGGGAATGATGTGCTGGTTTTCAAGTTTCCACAGGCATGGTGACTGCAGAGCAGCCTTTTTCTGACTGTTATGATTTGATCAAGTCCTTGGAATACATGGGAAAAATCCTTAAATTACACAGGTCTCATGTCTCAAACCAAAATGCCTTCAGTGTATGGAGCCTGCCAAGCTTTCAGCAATTGCAGGTGGTATTTCTCACCTTCTATGTGTCTTGCTAGTTCTCTTGATTTCAACTTCCTTGCATCATTTTAGTGTGATTTGTGCCCAGCTCCTTCAGGTGTGCCTCATCACCTTGTCTGCACCTGGTACAGTGGGTGCTGAAGTATGCTCAATGATAGTGAGCAGGAGGGGGGCAGTGGGGTTTGAGGTCTCTCCCGGCCCCACTGCAAGGTGAAATCATGCAAGGATTAAGAGCTCAGAGCTCAGGGGGCCTTCATCAGTCTGAGCAGACTAGATTCGTTCCTAGCAATACTTACTGGGCCAGCCCAGCTCCTGCTGCCACTCTGTATGCGTGTTCCTGGTGCTAAATCCAGGGAAGCAGAGTCTGGTGATGTGATTGCAAGAATGGAGTTCAGCTTGATCAGCTCCTAAGCCCGGTGGCTGAAGTCCAGTGTTTTTCCTAAACCTGTAAGGGCTGGAATTGCACAAGATGCTCCTGAGTTTAAGATGTGCCTAATACCTGGGCAGCTGTGTATTAAAATCAGCTGCTCTACCTGGAAGAAAGTAATATCAGGCTTATTTTTGAACCCTAATCCTCAAGACCACCTCCCTCAATGAAAGTAATATGAACACCAGGGAAAGAGTTTGAATCAACTGTTGGACACAAATTCTACAGCTCTGCGTGAGGTGGAACAAACAAACATGGCTCTAGCAAAGAAAACTGGGCTTTGCTTAATGTACTGGGATGCTGAAGCCCAGAGCTTTGTCAACATGCTTTAGGAATCAACTTCAAAAAAAGCAGGGTTTTGGGTACTGAAGGGTGGAGAAGGGTGCTGCAATCTAGAGACTTAATTTGGGAGGAGGGTTTTTTTCTGATTAAGAGGGATGGTATTTGAAGACAGGGGGGTGCCTTGGAGTGTAAATCCACAGGGAAAGTAGGAGAACAGCTGGTAAGAAACTTGAGTGTCTGAGGCCAGGCTCTTGACACAGAATGGTTGGATATTTCCTCTTCAGCTACGCAACTGGTAGGTCCTGCTCAATGGGCAGAAGTCTCCAAGGTCATTGATTCCAGTCCCTCCCATTCAAATGCAGATAGATCCTAGAGGTATGTAGTCCACCATGGCCTCTTTCCTGTCCCCTAGATGCAAACTTGTTTCCACTAACTGTAGCAAATAGGTGATGTCCTTAGGTCCCTGTGCACTGATGGTGATCTGAAATTCTGGCTTTGCTCCCAGAGCTGATCCTGACTTGGAGGTAACTAGGAAGGGCTTTTATGAATAAAAATAAAATAGGCTGCTGGAATCTATGCTGAGAAAGACTAATCATGCCAGAGAGGTAGCGGAGGCTTGTGCAGTAGCTCTGTCAACGTCGTGACAGAGTTGGTCCTTCCAGCATCTCTCTGGCAATATGCCATAACAGAACCACTCCCAGTAAGAAAAAAACCCTGGCATTTCATGAGGCAGTGTCTTTTCTGGCAGAGCAGAGTTTTTCCTCAGTGGGAGAAATTTATATTCAAAATGATGGATACAATTGACTCCGTGCCTTTAGGCATCTAGGGTAATAGCTAAAAGAGATGGAGAACACAGAAGGCAGCAAGCGTGGTTGGCTAAAGTGAGACATATCACTGCAGGAGCAGATTTACAACAACTTTGTATTCCCAGAGGTAGAGACCTCTGGAATATCTACTAGGGGCATCAGATGACTCTAGTAAGGAAGCATTCACAAAGGACAGAAGGATGTGTTTCTTTGCATGGTGTATATCTAAGCTACTGGCTTTATTAGTGCTGGGTGATCATCCAATGGCTGTGCTGGGTCTTCTGGATAAATTCCTGGGCTGCCTTTGTAAGCTACTCTCCTGTTTGACCTAAACGCTGAGCAGGCATGGCATGGCATGGCATGGCATGAGTGGAGGGTTCCTACTTGGTCCCAGTAGGATTCTGAGTGTTCTAGAGCTACAAATACTTTTTGGCTTGGAACAGAAAGGGGACAAAAGCAACACATTCCCTGGAAATGCCTTGCTATGCTAACCCTGTCGCTGACCCCACTCTTTGTGTGCAGAACTTGCTGCTGGGGGTCCTTCATGTTTGTGCTGCTTAATCTTCCTGGGGTTTGCATCTGGTACTTGCTTTGTGACCCATTTCATGGGAACCTCAAGCATCTGGGCAGCTGGTTACAGGAGGTTTGCATCTGCTGCCTGCCTGCATGTTCCTCCTTCATGGGCAAGCAGCAGGGGCACTCTACAAATGGTGGAGACAGGAACACTGTGGTTTGGAAGTGGCAGCACTTGGGGAAAAATCTGTCCTTCCTTCCCTCCTTTCATCCACAGAAGCAGCCCCCGCCCCGTGATCACAATCTTTTTTTTTTTTTTTCCCATATGCTGGGGAAGGAGGGGAGCAGGGAGGAAAATCTCATTAAAGACCTTGCTATTGGGAATGGCTGGATGTCTCATTAGAGAAGGCAAAATGACTCGTTTCCTTTCTGCAGGTTTTTTCCAGGAACTCCATGGAGGGAAGGAGTTCATTTAAAAACAAATATACATGCCAGTGTGCCTGCAGGGCACGGTGTTTCAGCACGGGGCTTCTATCCCAGCACCCAGGGAAGAGCTGAGCGGCCGTTTCTGAAAGAGAAACCTAGTAGGTATTTGGCTTTGGATCTGGCTGTTGCTTCATTTGCCTTGTCTCATATCATGTAAGTGCTGAACGGGGATGGATGGGTCTGCTCTGCTGGAAACCAAGTGCAATGGAAGGAAAGAGGGGTGGAAGAGTTAAAGTGTGTGTGTGGGTGAACCTCCCTTCCCACCACCCGACCTGCACAGACAGTGTGCACACACGCATACTTGCACATGCAATCACTGCAGTAGTACTGTACTCCTGCCAACAGAAACTTAGAGGGGGGGGGAGAGACAGCGAGAGACAGCAAGCATACTTATCAAGTGGCTTGGACCGTAGCCGATTTGAAATATTACTAACCTTGCATTTTCAAATTTGATGCACAACAACCAAGATGCTAATACTTTCCTTAGTTTAGAAAAAAAAATCCTTTCACCCATCTCTTCTAGCCGAAGATTAGGAGAGAAGCTTTAAGAAGATTTAAAAAAAAAAAAAAATCAACTTCTGAGCAGCGGAAAAAATGGTTTGTGATTCAGGGGCTCCGGGCAATTCATCATGGAAATTGGGTTTCTTAGCCGACATCATGTGAATCCTTTCGGCCCTGTCAACTTTTTAATACATTACATTGAGAATGTAAATCGTGTTGGTGAGGGGGAAAGAAGAGGGGGAAAAAAAAGAGGGAAAAAAAAGAGAGCTTCTTCATTTTGGGTCTAGAGGGGAGGCAGCTTGAGGCCTGTAATTCATATTAACTAAATAATAATACTAAAAAAACCCTTTCTCTAAATATACAGATATGTATATACACCTAAGGAGGGAGGGGGAAGGGAAGTGAAGGAGACGGACCAAAATTGAAATAATTTTATCCTTTTGAAGGGTGAGTATTTGAAAGGGGTTTGTTATGGATTTATTTTTATTTTCTTTTTTTTTATTTCGGTTTATTTTATCCCTTTCTCTGCTTCAGCTAGTTCTTCCATCAAAGAGAAGAGCAAAATGAATGTTTTGGAGGTGGAGAAAGATGGAGGAAACAGAAAAGGGGAAAAACTGCAGTAATAGTCTGGGATCTTTTCTGAGTTTGGCTGTTTTCTTTGCTCACGTGCTATATTCTGGTGATCTAGATTAACTCTTCAGAGGACAGTGAAAGCTAATGCTAATTTGTGCATCGACATGTTACAGGGCATGGAAGTAAAGCACCGGGTGGTGAGATTTGAGACCAGGCTGTGTGAAGCACGAACCTTGCAGTGCGTTTGCTCTCTGAAGGCGTCCTTCTGGAGGTTCAATAGAAGCTACAGGCAGCACAAAGTCTCTGCATAACCCCCTGGATAGATAGGGCTTAGCCGTTGTATGGGCTCACAGCTATCTGGGCAGTGGGGAATCTTCACCAAGCGTGTTCTTGTTATAGCTGGTTGCTTCCATCATGCCTCGAAATACCCTTCGAATTAGGAAAGTGGAGTTGATGGTGATCTGGAAGAGGCAGAGAAAACACGGAACACCTGACTTTACGGGGGTGCCATCTTTATTTTTTCATCATTGGACTATGCAGCATAATGATTAAAGGACATATTTTATACCAGTTATAAATAATTCAGGTTGGAAGGGACTTCAGCAGGTCTCTACACTGATGCCATGCTCAGAGCTTGGCAGGCTTCCACATCCAAAACCTCTGTGCATGGGCAACTCTGGAAGAAGATAGTGGAACAAAAGTGTGAAAGCAGTCATGTCAAGAAGTATAATAGCAAATAGGACAAAGAATTGATTGGTTTCAACACAAGTTATGAGAATCTAGAAGGCTCCTTCAATACCCTTAGAGAGGGGAAAATGGCTGGAAGAGGGAATTGTAGCTGGAACATGCCTAGAAAGATCAGGAAAACAAGCTTATTTGTTCTGCTGAAGACTTCTTGGAAAGCATCTGAAAAGATTAAACCACTCTTAGAAAAGCCACACACGCCAATGCTCCCACTCTGAAGCAGTTGACAGCTTGGATGCCTGCCACAGGCAGAAGACGGTGGGAAATAAAAAGTTCAGAGGCAGCCCATAAAGACAATTGCAGAGGCTGTGGAAATGCAGCTGTACAGATGATCTGGGTCTGCTTTGCTTTAAGAGGAGGGGGATAAGAAAGGTGTCCAAAATATTGGATGGTACAGATAAAGGAGATCTGGAGCACAAGGGACCACCATCTGGAGCTGGTGGATCTGATAGTGGCTTCGAGCTGATAAAGCAATGTGTTTTGCTCTGCAAAGCAACACACAAGCAGAGTATTTAACTGTATCACCATGTACTGGTACAGCACATGTGGCACTGGGCTTGAGTATGTGCTGGCATGTTTTCAGGAAGACCCAACATCCAAGTGATGCATGATCAAGCTGCTTCCTGGAAAGACAGGTCCTTTAAAAAGGGCTATTAGTGACTTGTTAGTATGTGGGTGTGTTTAAACCAGTTAAGTTCAACTCCTTCCAGCTAACCACAGCTAATCCTTCATCTCTCCCCCTTTGCATTTCAGCTGTGACAGGAACACCAGAGCACGCTCTCCACCTCTCCCATGTGAGAACTGGTTTATCGCCTTCCTTGCTTGGCATCTGCGTAAGTTCTGAAATACTGATGTAAGGTTGAACGTGTTTCCTTTACAGAGAAATGTGATTTATTAAATGCAATTTAACTCCATTTAATGCCCTAAAAATAAAAAATAAATTCTCAATGCTTCTGTTAGGGTTAAGAATCCTCTGTTTTATTTCCTTTTACACTGTCAGAATCAGGGACTACTCCTCGCTCCATGCTTGTAGCTCAGATTTGCGATGTGATAACTAACAGCAAACAGTGATCCTTCCATATTCCTAGAGACATTTGCAGGTAGACTTGTGGAGACATGCATGTAGACTATGCACCTACACAAATCTGGGGGGGGTTGATGTTTTCAATGCACAAGAAAGAAGCTGCGTGAAGGTGGTCCATGCAGTTGCTATTTTTAGGCATAAGAATATTCTTGAGTATTGTGTGTGATTTTACTGAATACTAAACCATAGTCAAGCAGCTGATACCATCAAGGTATTATTTAACTGGTGTCTGAAGTTGAGTACAGCATTTCCAGAGGGGTTTTCTGGGCCTGGTGTCCTTCAGAAATAATTAATTTCCCCCCCCTTTTTTTTTTTTCTGCTCCCAGACCTGTATTTCTCCACAGCTGCAGTTCTGCTCTTGGAAAAACAGCCCTTCTCCTGTCTCTCTCCCTTTTACTGGCCATTGCACTTGGGCCAGGATGCCTCTAACTCCTCCCAAGAACCTGGGCTGTCCCGCCTTTAAAAAGGCTCCAGAAGGGTGAAATCAACCCTCTGTGGGAGCAGACTTAAAAATATTGGAGTAGGTGGAAACTTTGTTGATGGGGTCACCTCTGAGAGTCTGGAGAAATGATCTGCAGCCTCTCTCTGTGTGGGTCAGAAGGGACAAATAGTAACCAAGAAGCTCTCTGGCAGATTCAGGTTGACCTGCAAGTAGTGAAGGTTGTGAGAACTCCGCTCTCAACCTCAGACCTTACAAGGATCACCCTTTGAGGTAGCTTCTAGACCTTTCACATCCTCACAGATCAAGGCACTTGTTCCCAGGTCACTTATAAGAAAGCTTTAGGCAGGTTGCTTCTCCCCCCCTCCACCCTCAGTGCCTTAATTGCCACCTGCTCAGATCTTGGAAATGAATTGTTGAGGCTGTCAGGACTCTACAGCGTGTAATAAAGTGCACACACACACACACACATATATATATGTGGGCTGGCTCATGTTGTGATGCTGTAGTACAGCTTAATTAGGACATCATTCAGACATCTGGGCCTATGCCTAAGCTGGAGATTTTTCTTTTTTTTTTTTTCTTTTTTTTTTTTTTTTTTAGTTTTCTCATTTAGGTTTTAGTCAGATTCCCAAGTGAAATAAACAAAAGGCTAATTGCTTTTGGATTTTAATTACCACTGCAATACCTGGGTTTATTGTATGAATTGTGTTTTATAGATAGCTAAAGGACACCACTAGCAAATGACAGATTCTCAGCTGACAACAGCAGTGTTTAAACCCAAGTGATTCTTTGCAGTGGGATCTGAAGGACAGCATGGGCATTCATTTGCTGAACTCCTAATATTTTGTTGTAGAATGTAACTTCAAGACTTGACTGACTTTTAAATATGATATAATTAAGCATGCCTGAAAATGTGTTGTTTTTTTTTTTAAAAAAAAAAAGACAACAATGGAATTACTGTATAATCCGGAGTGTAAAGTCTCTTCAAAATTCCTTGAATAGTTACATTTCTGCTTTAGTTCAGGGGTGGCACAGCACACTCCTAATATGTAATCCTCAAGTGACTCTTCACACACAATGACTCACTCAATTACTACAGCTGTTTGCTTCATATCTCGTTATCTTTAATACCTTGATGCATATATGTTTCTGTATGCCTCCTACTTTGCCAGGTGGGTTATTCCACTGATTTGTTAAGAGTTAAAAATGCTAGGCAAATCCTCATTCTACATCCACTTATTAATCCTAAATGTGTTGGACATCCTTTTACTACCCACCTATATTTTCTTTTTTGTGAGGACCTGATTGAATAAT
The DNA here is from genome assembly GCA_013400335.1 of Eurystomus gularis. NCBI lineage: Eukaryota > Metazoa > Chordata > Aves > Coraciiformes > Coraciidae > Eurystomus > Eurystomus gularis. Next base: position 147,216 of record VZZY01006208.1, on the reverse strand, counting down.
TGCATGGGAAAAATCCCCTTCTGAAAATGTTTCTGAACCTTTTTTGACAAGTTCGAAATTCTAGATTTCTATTTCCATTGGTGGTCAGAGGAAATCAGAGAAGACAGGTATTTTTGGAAAGCTAGATGATGTATTCCAAGTGTATTTGTTACAAATATCTCAATTCGGGGTTAATGTTGAGTCTTAAATAACTTTTCACAGGGTGAGCCTTGCAAACTTGTAAAGTGAGGAAAACAGGGAACCTCAGCTGAAGGACTTCAAGGTTTGTACTGTAGATTGAGAAGAAATGAGAGGTGAAGAAGTGAACTCAGAGTTATGTGCGCTATCAAATCCTGACAGCCCTTGGGCAGAAATGGAGTGTGGATTTGATAGGATTTCTGATGTTTTGAACATATAGGTGGGGAGTTTGAAGGGACAAAGCACCTTCTGGGTTGAGACCTTCTTGGACGTATACCCACAGGTAAGCTAGTTACAATTTTCAAAGGGTTTAAGGTTCATCTGTAGGGAATTCAGAAAAAGAGTCATTAAAATCTGAAGCATGGTGATTGCTTCCAGCAGAAATCCAAAAGGAAGACTCGCAGACCACTTTTTCTTAGAAATTGCAGGATGTTTGGAGATCTTGTGCTGAGAGTATGTGCCTGAGACAAGCTAAATGATACATCACTCAGTTTTATTTCAAGGCGGGGAATGAGCATAGAGTTAAGCATGTTCTAACAAGGGTGTTTGCTTGCACCATCGTGCAGTTCCATGATTTATGTCCAGCTGGTGCTGTGCTCCTTCAGCCAATGACTTTGGCCCTTCAATGGAATCCAACCAACAAATGACACTGGTCATGATTAACCTTTACCCAACTGCAGTCAGGCTGCCCTGTGAAGAGCTGGGGCCCCAGTTGTGGGCCCCAAGTTGGAGCTGACCTGTGAATGAGTCACAACCCAGTTGTTTTCTCCACTAGCTTCATGTTCCAGAGGCAGGACCTGGCCCACCTGTGTCTCTGTGTCTCCACCCTCAACCAGGTGGTCATGGTTGGGATGGTGGGCAAGGCCAGGGCTATTTTAACCAGGAGCTGATCAGTTGGAGGAGCTTTCTATTGGGTGTGGCTTCTGTTGGGGCTGGTTGCATCTTGCTGAGCTCTCTGGGTGGTGGTCCTTCCATGTGAAGGGCCACTGAGGGAGCCATCTCTGTCTGTTGTGTCCAGCAGGTGATGCTGGCACCACAGTGGGCAGCAGAAGAGCTGGGCCCATGGGAACCTATGGCAGGACTGTCTGAAAGAAGACTTGTGAGGGGCTGTTGCAGAGTTCAGCGTTGGCCTGTGTGATCAGGCAGCTGATGGCAGCATAAAATGATGATGGCTGAAGCAGCACAACACCCTGTGCCCTCTGAATGCTTGGGGGAAAGGCAAGAATCTACAAGCTACCGGGGCCTTTCATTTGGTATTTAGCTTGCACTGGGTCACGTTTTCACCAGGTGGGTTTTAGAGCTGAAAAGAAGACATAGACTCTAAAATGCCTCTCTCCATCTCTTTTCCCCTCACAGCTGTCCCTGAGAGCCTCCATCTCTCTCAGTGTCCATCAGCAATGATGGTGTGATCCACCAACCCCTGTCACAAAGTCCGGCATGGGATGGCATAATTCACAAATTACTACATGGTGACATAATTAACATGCAGTGGGAAAGCCTTTGGAAAAATGGCTCATTTTATAACCTCGGGGAAATGTGAGAGCTGGTCCAATTTGCGTTGAGTGGATGAACTCTGAGACTAAAATGCATGATGACCCTTGAAATGAAGAGTCTTTTGATAAGCAGGTATGATTGAGTGGGCTGTTTTAAAGCTGCACACTAAACTGAGAGAGAAAACCACCGAGCTTTCTGGTGATGGAAAAATTATGTGACTGTATTAGCGCATTAAATTGCATGAAATCAGAGAGCAGAACTGCAAGGTTTAAGAACAAAAAGAAACATCTATTTTTAATATATTAGGAAAAATATGTTGAGAAATTGTTTTTTCCTTGAGGATTTAACTCAAGAAGAATCATGGAATGGTTTGGGTTGGAAGGTATCTTTTAAAGTTAATCCAGTCCAACCTTCCTGCAGTGAGCAGGGACATCTTCAACTAGACCACATTGCTCAGAGCTCCATCCAGCCTGACCTTGAATGTTTCCAGGGATGGGGCACCTACTACCTCTTTGGGCAACCTGTTCCGGTGTTTCGCCACCCTCACAGTGAAATATTTCTTCCTTATATCTAGTCTGAATCTACCCTCTTTTAGTTTAAAAACATTACCCACTGTTCTGTCACAACAGGCCCTGCTAAAATGTTTGTCCCCAACTTTCTTGTAGGACCCCTTTAAGTATTGAAAGGCTGCTATAAGGTCTCCCCAGAGCCTTTTCTTCTCCAGACTGAACAACCCCAACACTCAGCCTTTCTTCATAGTAGAGGTGTTCCAGCCCTCTGATCTTCTCTCTATACCTTCATTCCTCAGCATGTATTGAGACTGGAGCTTTCCCTGACCCAGGTGCAGGACCTTGCACTTGGCCTTGTTGAACCTAATGGGCTTCACACAGGCCCACTTCTCAAGCTTGCCCAGGTCCCTCTGCATGGCATCCTGTCCCTCAGACATGTTGACTGCACCACTTAGCTTGGTGTCATCTGCAAACTTGCTGAGGGTGCACTCAATCCCACTGTCTGTCATTGAGGAAGATATTGAACAGTACTGGTCCCAGTACAGACGCCTGAGGGATACCACTTGTCACTGATTTCCATCTGAACATTGAGATGTTGACTGCTATCCTCTGGATGCAGCCATCCAAACAATTTCTTATCCACTGAACAGTCCACCCATCAAATCCACCTCTCTAATTTAGAGTGAAGGGTGCTGTGGGATACCAAGTAAAAGACATTACAGAAGTCCAGATAGATGGCATCCATAGCTCTTACCTTGTCCACGGATGTCACTCCATCATAGAGGGCTAATAGGTTGGTCAGGCAGGACTTGCCCTTGGTGAATCCATGCTGGCTGTCTTGAATCACCTCCCTGTCCTCCATGTGCCCTAGCATAGCTTCTAGGAGAATGTTCCATGATCTTCCCAGGCACAGAGGTGAGGCTGACTGGTCAGTAGTTCCCAGGGTCCTCCTTCTTGCCAGCAAGGGTGGAGCTTGTTCTGAGGTAGAATTGGAACAAATTTTGAAAACTTCACTGAAACAAGTATTTCAGCTTTCAGCAGAGATGGAATGGAGCTAAAAGGATGTATTTTTTTTTAACAAGACAATGGTAAACTTGTTATTAACAATAGATGTAATATATTTACAGTGTTCTTATACCTGCAGCGTATAGGTTGGTAGGAGCTAGTGAGGTCTTCTGCTTGTACAACCATCTCAGTTGGTGTAATGAAGATCATAAAGTAAAGCTTTTCTTATAGAATAGTGGGACTTTTTAACAAAAAGGAAACATTGCTGTGGGGAAAAGAAGTCTCCCCTAAAAACTCTTCAGTGAAATCATAACTTTCAGTTAAGAAAAATAATCTTTGAATAGGAATGCTGGGATCTACTCAGCTACTACTGCAAACTGTTCCAATTGGAGAGAAAAATGGTTTTATAAAATTGATCTAGGCCATATGAATTGATAAAATGCACTGATATTTCCAAAATGGTAAGTAGTGAGGTGCTGTAACCAGTGTCTAAGTATTGTATTCGTGCGGTATGTTTGGATTGTGATGTTTGAATTTATTATCCTTTTTATTCATAACGTGAAAAAAAATTAGATTTTGTAGACAATCAGGATTGATAGCATGATAAGTAGAGGTGCAGAGAGATCCCTGACACAGCTATCTGAATCCAAATCTGGTAAGCTGACAGAAATCAAACAATGTATGTTTCAGTGCTGCTGGATACAAGGTCAAATATTTAGAAACAAAGGATGCAGGAAACACTGATGAGCTATAGGATGTTATAATCTGAACACATCCTGGAAGCAGTGAATTTCAAGAGGTTTTTGTGTTATTGTAAATAAGCAGCTGAATGTGTCCTTCTTTTTGTTATCTCGAGGTGTGAAGAGTTCTGTGACAGCTGGCATACTTGTTTGGACCAAATATTACCTCCACTAATGGAGCTGGGGAGATCATTATTGAAAGACAATGTTCAGTTTTCGTCTCCACCCTCTATGGAGGGGTGGGTCATGGGTGCATTGAAAAGCTGGGCGTTCAGCAAACACCTCCACACAGAGACATAGCGGTCAGTGTATTGTGGATACCAAAAGAAAGCTTTAGGGTGATTTGGTTGTGGTATCTCTGTGTCAACACCTGTATCTGGTACTAAAGGGATCTTTGCTCTAATAGATGCACCATTTCTCACCAAACTTCTATAACAGAGTGCTCGTAAGATGAGCATTTGATTGGACTTAAGTGTGATAAATTCTAAAGGAAAATAAGATGCTGACAGTGAGAGCAATTAACTGCTGGAACAGCCTCTCATGAAGAGCAGCAAATCTGTCATAACTGCTGGTCTCTTAATTCACAACTGAATGGCTCTCTGAAAGGTTCACTCCATTTCAGCCACTGCTATGGAACAGACTCCACGTGTCTTAGAAAGTCTCCTTCCATTGTGTACCTGGTAGAACTCCGTCTATTGTGTGCCTGGGAGGTGAACCCTTGTGGCCAGCACAGCCTTCTCTGCCTCAGCTTCCACTCGTTTTGGTGTTAAGTACTCAGACAAAAACCTGTGCTCCTCTTCATGAACAGCTTTGGCACAGCCACTTCCCTCAAACCAGTAAGGATAAACTCATGAAGACACTGTGATTTAATACAAAATTATTTATCAGATCCTAGGCCCATCAGAATTCCGGGTGAAAGATGCTCCTGTTGCATTTTAAAATGAGTATGACACAAGTGGGCTGTAATCCTTGATTGGCCCAGAGAGTGTGAACACCAAACACCCTGGATTCCTTATCTGGATTCATCTATTTTATCTGGTCTCCAGCCATGAGAAGATAATACATCCAGCCACGGGAAGTCATACTCTTCCCACACCAGTTTTACACTCTGTGACTCAACCTGACATGCTGGCTTTGAGGCAAGTGTGTTTAAGTTCTTTTTGTAAAATTGGAGGGGTTTCCTGCGTTTGGGATGAATCCTTCTTAAGATAATCAAAGCAGATTTCAATTTCTGAACTTAATCAATAGATCTTTTCCTGGCAGCCAGAGCAGACTGTATCCACGAGCTGGCACAAGGAACTCTGAGCTGTGACAAATAAGCACTACTGCAACAACGTGTGAAGGGTGAGAAGACCAAGGCATGTATATACTGTAACCACTTGTTAGTACTTTCTTTACAATTCTTTCATTTCCATTTTCCCCTAACTTGTCTCCTCTTTTACATTTATTTTGATTTTCCTCTTCCTGCTTCTCCCTTCCATCCTTATCTTTCTCCCTGTCTATTCTGTCTTTCATGTATCAGCCTTTCTTGCCACAAATCAAACCTATTAGGAGCTCCAAAGAGATTCTTGCCAATGGCTTCCCTTTGTGAACTCTCTGGCTTTTTTTTTTTTTTTAATCTGCAGTGTTCCACATTATATTGTCATTGATTTAATAGACCACCATGAATTTTACTACCTGTCAAACAACAGCACAATTATTTTGAATTCTATTGTGGCAGAGCTTGACACCTAGCTCTGGATCGCTTTACACTTTTCACCCCTGCTAGAGCGCACTTGACGATTCAGGATGGTGTTATTTGTGATTGTAGGATGGCATTTTGTCATCATTTTAATTGGGCATTTTGGATATTGAATGAATTGGCAGTTGATTGATAAAGACTCCCACCTCCTTGAATCTGGAAATAACATGTAGAATGTGGAAGCTGCTACAGGGTGTTAAAAACCCAAACCAATTCCCTTCTACCCTCTCATTGCTCGCAGATCTGAATAAACAGGGATTTATCTTTATGGTAGGTTCATTGTTCCTGGACTGTTCCTGAAAGCTTCCCAAGCAAGACGCTGAGAGTCCTCTCTTGGTGGGCTTTAATAGGGTGCTCTGTACTAACCTGCAAAGAGGCTACATGCGTGTGCCTGGAGACATATTCCCCGTGGACAGGTAGAAATTGTGATGTACTTTGAGAGCTAAGGTTGGCACTCGCCAGTGTGCAGCAGATTTCTTACAGGGAACAATGAGTGGATTACATCTGCATTAAAATAAAGAAAAGATTGGCTGATTCAGAATGAATTAGCCCTTTGTATTCCTTTTAAAAGAGCTCTTTCTATCATCTTGCATGACCAGGATAAATTGTTTTTCAGATGACAGGAATAACAGATTGAGTCCACGTTGTTCTAGGGGCTGTACACATGTAGAAAAAGACTCCAACAATTCTTATGTAGCCCATTAATATATCTGAAGATAACAACAGGTTCTTTGGTGGAAAATGTGAGCAAAGAAGAATTAAATTACTTGCCCAAGATCACAGAGTGAGTCTGAGTTAGGCCTGGGACCTGTTCTCCAGTATCTTAGAGTTTTATTCCAAGCATTTTCCTTAAGGGATTTTTCTTCCTTTGCTGAACATGGTCCTTCTCACAACGAAATGTGCTCCCTGGGGTCTGAAGCAGATGGGTTTGGGTTGTAAGAGAGCACAGAAAGATATTTTGGTAATCATTGTTGATTATGGGAATGGTAATAGCGTGTTTTCTGCTCTTATGCAGCTTCCTCTTTTTTTCCGAGAGAGCTCCTGGTTGAGCTAAAGGTGTAATGTCAATGTGTGAGGATGCTCAGCCTTGCCCGTCTCTGAGTTAGGGTTTTGAGAGTGGTTGGTTCCATGTGTCCTCTGCAGAGTGAGACCCACGGCATACAGATATAACTCACCTGTAAAAGAGCTGATGGCCCCTGGACATAAGTTAAGAGCTGCCTTGAGCTTTGCAGAGAACGAATGGGCATGCTGGGCTCCTCAAGCCTTACAAGTTCAAGCCAACATACTCTTGCTTTGGACTGAGAGAAAAGGCTAACCCCCTGTGACACGTAATACACTGATCTATATAGATTAGAGAGGAGAGAAAGTATGCTTCTAGATCTCCTTGGCTTTGCAGTAGAGAAGGTTTATTGTCCCCTTTCAGGAAGCTAGTGGGATGGTACAGACATCTCAGTGGACTCCATTATACATGGGGCACAAATCTGTCTTTGTCCTGTAGGGGGAACTTTTTGGATCAAGGTGGGAAATTCGTGGACTCCATAAATCTCCCAGGGAAGTCAGATGCAAGACATGGTGGCTCTGTAGTGTGTATGCTGAGGCCCTGGCAGACCAAGCAGAGGTAGGTCTATACTATGGCTTGAGCAGAAGTGGGATTGGGCCCAGGTCCAACACAAGTTATCGCCTGCCACACTATGAAGCTCAGGAAACACCCTTTCAGCCCTCAGCTGGTTTTTACTCAATGTATCATAACTTTTATTAAGCCTAAATGCAATGCTTCTGAGATACTAAATTTAAAACCAGGACCATTTTTTTGTTTAATTTTCATATAACAGCATCGTGCAAACTGAGAATAGGACGACAAGGAGCCCAGGTTACAGTCTTCTCCCTGAGGGTGCTTCAGAGTTTTTCTGTCCTGCCATGAGATCTCTGATACATCACCAGATACTGGTAGGTTGGAGCCTTTGAGGTCCCAGCTGCTGTTACAGATTAAGAAAGGGTGGGTGAGTCACAGTGCCCAAGATAGGTTCAGTGCAAGCGCTATGTGTTGTGACAGCAGCTTCAGCTGCATATCAAGGAGTACTTCTGAGTCTTTGCAGAGACGTCTTCTGCAGAACAGGTCCACAGGCAGGGAAAAATGCTTACACCCTTCCCAGGAAGTAAATTCTTGTCTCTGAAATACTGTATTCATACACTGAGCCCTCCTGGACATCCCATGACACCTCTCTGGGGGAATTTGGACACCTCCTTTGCCCTGCTCTATACAGGTCCAGTCTCCCCAGCGCTACTAAAAGAAGACTCCTCCTGTAAGTCCTTTGCATCTGCCTATGGACAGGCAAGCCTTGCTTGTACCCCCTTTATCCCCATGCTGAGCTGTCTTTGCCAGCTTCTGAGGTGGGTGACCAGAAATATATTCTAGTGGCACCCAGGTGCCAAATGCCCAGAATGGGTGTTGTAGGCCTGCTTAGCCGATTTGTGCCCAAACCACGCCAATTTCTGCATTGGCCAAATGTCTGTAAACAGCATTATGGCTGCCAGATATAGGCTTCACTGGTCTGAATGATGGGACACATCCATGTCCAGTTGTGATGGATGGAGAGGGTGAGGGAGTGAGAATCACGCCCCGGTTTCTGAATCTACAGCAAGACTGCCAGGCCAGCGACCAGCGCTGCCTTAAATTTGACAGGAACTCAAAAACTTTGCCAAATGTTGGGAGACTGGCTTAAAATGCTAAAGGCAGTATTAAAAACCCATGGAAATTCTAAAACAAGGACGTTATTAAAGTGGAATTAAGGACAAAAGAGTTTCTAATGTCTTCAAGAAAAGGAAGAATAAGAACGTTTGGGTTTTAAATAGTATTAGAATATTAGCTGGAATCTGGAAATAAGGTTTATCTGTAAAACATTGTCTCTAAGACGGTTTCAATTCATGGATGAGATACTAACTTGATTTCAGACATAACACATTCTCTTGTCCTGGGGCCGTTGCGGAGCTGGGAGGGCAGGTGGTGTGTGTGCAACACAGGCTGTCACAGCAGACCAGCTTGTAACTTGTTCTCAACCTTCGGCATGTGTGACCAGGCGCTTGTGAAATGTGCTTTGTCCCATTTCCCCAATATTGGAATGATTGTCTGGGAACAGAGAACCTGTGGTCTCTTCTCTGAAATCCCATCCTCACAGTCTGCTGTTGCCAACACAGTAGTGGGTGCTTGTCAGTCAGGGATTGTCCATTAGTATAAATAATGAGAATCATGGAAACTGCAAGAGTCGGGATTAAAAACCAACATAAATAACTTGTGGAAAGAGTATGAATCCTCATGCTTCAAAGGAAAGACCAGATTCAAGTGAGAATAGGAAACTTTCAAAATGAAAAATGCTCCATGTCGAATAGTGAGTTGCTAACCATTGTTGAACTTTGTTATTGCCTGGCTGGTTTCTAAATGGTAGACGTGGAATACATTGAGAAACAATTTTTTAAATCTTAAATTATAACAATTTTTAAAGCACAGGTTTTCCTACTTCTCGCTACTTTCTGAGTGTGAATTAGTTATGAAAGTTTCCATAGTTATCAAAGACTTTCTTTCTCCCTTTTTTTTTAACACTAACGTGGTGATAAAATTAGGAACTTTAGCAGGATAGAGTCGCCTTCTAGGCTTGCATAGAGGCTGGTGGCCTGACATACAGGTCTGGTCCTTGGCCATAGGTGTGTTTACAAGGCACAGTGAAGAAAGACTGTTAGTGCCAGCATATTGCCATGGCCAGCAGGTCAAGAGAAGGGGTCTTCAGCACTTGTGAGGGCCTCTGCAATACTGCGTGTAGTTTGGGGTCTCCAATGTAAAAGATGCTGATGAGTGGAGGGCAAAAAGGTGGTTGTGAGGCTGGAGCCCAGAGCAAAAGGAGAGAGAATGAAGGTGCTAGGAAAGGACCAGAGAGCTGGGAGGATTTTGGTCTTTGGAGATATTCACTACTTGATGTTTTTCTCTCTGAGGCACTTAGAGATGGTTAGAGCTCCAACGTGTCTTTGCTGATTTATACGGCTGTGTGCACTGGGGCCTCCAGGCTGCAGGTTGTTGAATAGCATGGCTAGGAGAGACTTACTTAAAGCCTGGACCAAAGCCACTGAACTCAATGGAGCTAACTTCCAATATTTGGTGCGCATTTTACACATGAATCTGGAGGCACCTGGCAACTGAAGAAGCTGTGAGGAGCCAGACAGAAACCATTTCAGCACTAGGCAGTGCTCTCTGCCAGACCCTTTCGGTGGGAGAATAGTTGTCACATGCAGATAGCAGCAAAGATTTTGATAGGGCTGTTGAAATTTGTGTATGCGTAGGCAATTTTTTTTGTGTCTGAAGTACTCCTGTTGTAAAGCTGCCTGGCTCCACTGGGAAACTGTGGAGCAGAGAGAGACTGTCTTGTTTATCTTTTCTGTATTCATTGCAGACTACAGAAAGATGCAAGACGCTTGCTGGTGGCCACAGGGGACTAAGGTATCGTCTTATATATAAGACTAAGATACAGTTCTCCCTCTGCCTGGGGGAGGCAAGAGATGGAAGGAAACCAAAGCAGCCCTGAGGCTCACCTAAAACACCTAACCTCTGGCTTAGGCAGAGGAAGATCCATACCTAGAGGCAAACAGGCAAAGTAAGGTCATTTCTGTATCTCATGGCTGTCTTCTAGCTGGTTGGAAGTCTTTCCTGGTGAATATCACTGGCAAATGTTTTTGTCATTAAATACATTTGTTAGCACATGGATGATTCTGAAACTAAGCTATAATTATTGGTGGAGCTGGCAGTGGTGTCTATAATTAAGGGTGCCAGACATTTCCCATTAAAATATTCTGTTTTCCAGTGTTATATCCTTGCCAACATGTAACTGTTCAGGCTGAAATTTTCAGTTGCAGGCTGTTGGCCCAGGCTGGTCTTTGTGTATACGAATATGTGTGTGAGATATCAGAAGTCAATATAGTTTAATCAGATCCAAGAGTGGATAGAGGGAAAAGGCATTGTTTTACAGCTACTTAAGGGAAAAAATTTCTGACACCCACATTGTAAAGAAAATCTGGCACTTTAGTGCTTTATTTTTATTTTCACAGGGACTTGAACTTTGGCTTTGTGACGGCGCTGGGCTTTTTTTCTCCTGCAGACTTCCCTTCATGGTTTTGGCTGGGTCAGATGACTCAGCAGATGTGCTGTCAACATGAGAAGAAGAAAAGGTTTGCCCTGAAGTTTGTCTGGAGCTTGTGCAGCTTGGGGCTTCAGGAAGAATGTAGGGTTTCCTCTTTCCCAGAGCAAGTTAGCAGCCTGTCTGTGGTTTGGCCCTGGAATAACAAGAATGCAGCTTGGATTTCTTATACCCTACATGCTTCTCTAGCTCGCTCAGATGGTAGGGAGGCAATCACACATGGACTGATTGCATGGGGATAAGGGTTTTCTGCCATGATGGGCAGAGCTAGAAGTGGAATATGGAATAGGTCATACAAGGAGGTGGATGGGGAAAGTGTGACTGTCTGTACAGTGAGGTGGATAAATCCTCAGAAGGCCTTACAGCTTCCATTCTGCTCATCCAAACTGGAGAGTTTGCAGGACCATGCTATAGGTCTGTGTGCCCACATCTCTTCACCTGTGACCAAAAGTGTGTTGGGATGAGACTCCTGAGAGTAGGAACTACCTTTCAGTTAAAGCTGGGGAACTCTTCCCCCTGAGTTCATTGCCTTTCTTTGGCAAGTTTAAATTGTCAGTAAAGATAATACTGGAGATAAATGTCAAACAGCACTGTTTACACTTCCTAACCCCAGTTCCTATCTGACATATTTCTGGGAGAAGTTCATGAAGGAAAAGTGTGGTGTACATTTGATGACAATAGGCTGCCCATTCTAGATACAGTATTATTGGACACCTCCCTCCTTCAAATTTTGAAAACAGCAGTCTTTGTACCTTTCCAGGGCAAGCCTTGCAGCCTTTCTTAGAAAAGATGCTGAGAAAAAGCAATCTGCCTTCAGTGAGTCAGAAGACCAATCACAGTCAAGATAAAATAAAACAAAACAGGTAATTTGAAGCCGGCTAAAGAAAAATTGCAAAGTGACTTTAAAACTGAATTTGCTAGTCATGTTTCCATGGCTATTTACAAGTACAACATCTGATGTTGCAATGCATTGGCTCACTTGTTTTCCTTGTTGCACTAATGTCAGCAATTATTCCTAGCTCTTGGAGCCCTGCAAGGAGCCAGTGCCCAGGAACTTCTCCCATTCTCCTCCACTTGAAGAACCTTCCCTTCTTCATCTTTAAAAGCAACTTCACTTTCATACAGGAACCTGTAGAAGTGAGCTGGATAATGTGCAGCTTAAACTGGTGCCTGATCTTACTGGTATTTCTTTTAAGTCTTGCAAGTTCCTGAGCTTGCTGAGGTTATGGGGAAAGAAACAGTAGAAGCTACATCTTATTTCTTGATGACCTCAGTTATTTAAATTGGGGTTTTTTTTTATTCCTTTTATTACTTTGCTTCAAGTTTCAGCTAGCCAAATTTAAGAATGTATGAACATCAAACTAGGTATTTTCACAAATTTCTGCATCACATATGTGATGAATTCCTTATTTGCTAGAAGCTAAGCTGAGTAAAAATACCAGAAATTCCATGTCAGGATGATAGTAGTCTTATGAAGGCCAGATGCTCAGCTGGCATAAATTGTGGCCACTCTGTTGACTTCACAGCTATGATGATGCTTTACATCTCCTGAGGATTTGGACTTGCATTTTGATCTTGCTGATTATAAGATCCAGCGATCTGTACTAGATCCTTTCACCCCCTCTGAGTGGCTAACCTATTGGTGTCTACATCTCAGCTGGTCACTCTGGAACCCTTTTTATAGTTCATGGAGATGTAGCCAAAATAT
>VZZY01006208.1:107162-129662 GCA_013400335.1 Eurystomus gularis | reverse complement strand
ACATTTAATGAGTACTTTTGCAATTTCATTACATTTTTCTGAAGTCCAGGTGGCTCATTGTACAATGGATTTTTCTCTATGGCTCCTAGTGCTTTATGATCTCTTTCTACCTTGATTGAATTCTTCCCATAAATATATTCATGAAAATAGTCATGATCTAAAACAATTGCCAGTTTTCCGTTTTGAGTGCGAGCATAGCTTTTGGTATGTTTTAACCAGTGGCTCAGATTTCATCTTGCAAGGCAGCCATGATCAAAATGACCTAGCATCAGCTTGGGTCTTATGCTCCCTGTTAACCTCAGAATGTTCCTGTGTTGATGCTTCTCTGACAGTTTCTCTTTACACCAAACCTTTTTCTATTTTCACTTATCTTTGAGTTGTTCTGGACTATCTGCAAGGAACATTCAGCAGTGCCCCTTCATTGTGGGAAAAAAAGATACTAGTTTACCTGGATCTCTCTTCAGGGAGAGATCATTATGTTCAGCATTTGTACCAAGCCTTGTGCAAGAGGTCTTGATCAGTGAGTAATCTTCTGTCCTTGCTGCAATACCAATACTATTAGCAGGAAATCCAGTACTGGTGTTCTCATGAATTCCTGTAAAGCTTCCTGGTCAGAGGTCTTTAAAGATGGTCTGAGCTTTCCCTGGAGCTGGCAAGCTCCTTTGCTATTGCATACTTCTACCTGCCTCAATTCGTCTGCCTTCATCTGGCTAACTGCAAAAGTGCTACTAAAGAGCGTAAGCATTTTTGTGTTCTCAATGCTTAAGGTCATACTAAACATCAGATCATCTGCTGATGTTTCAATCTCATCTTAATCCTGTGAGATCTAGGCACAAGGTAGTAATGCTGAGACTACCCTACAGAGAGGTTTGCTTGCATCTCCTAAAAAAGTTACCGAGCAAAAATATGCATCTTTTCCATCAACCTTACCCAGCTTCCTAATATGAAAATCCTCTTGAATTTGGAAGTCGAGACTTGCACACTTCAGACATGCCTGAAGGCTTCCTTTAGACATTGCACTGAGGGGTTTTTTTGTTTATTCAAATCCTTATTGTGCTTGTTCTAATGAAAGTGAATATTTTCTGTTGACCAAGTTGGTTAGTTTCTTTATGCACTCAGAATGTCTCATCTGGTCACCAACTCAGGTCAGCCATTGTTTTGTCTTTCAGTGTCAGTGTGACTTCATATAGTGCATAATTTTCATGGAACGATAGCAGTACTTTACAACGTTATGGCCAGTGGCATAACTTGGGTCCCTCGCTTTGTTACCAAAGCCATTGAGAAAGCATATTTCCGAGAGTCTTCCTTGGTCGGTGAAACGTGCTGGTCTCTGTATGTCCATCAGTCTGATTCTATGCAAATTAATCCCTCTGTAGCACTTTTATTGGCTGCCTGTTCATTTGTGGAGCAATGTGTTTCATGGTCTTTGGAAAATCCAGAAGGATTCAGAAATACTAGTTTTATACCTTATTTAATTTCAAGGTAGGAAGACATTCCAAATAGAGGAACTCATGGAGGTCATTTGCTCTGATGGAGTTATAGAGGTGACTTGTAGGAGGTCTTACGCAAACTCCAACTTGAAGTTTCATGGCTGCACCCAAGGGTGGACATGAGAAGGGCAGGGTCTGCATGACTGAAGCAGCTGGATCTATCAGTCTACCTTGGCCAGAGCAGGGGGGAATTGCCTAATGGGCTGGGAGTTCACATGAGGTCTCTGGGTAGTCTAGAGCCTGAGTTAACACCAGAACACACCTACAGCCTCTGATCTGCTCTGAAGCTGGATAAATTTGCCTGCATTTGGGCTCATGTCGCCAATTTTCCACACCAAATGGATTAATTTGCCCACTGCTTCTTTTCCCTGTGACCACATATGCAAGAAAGAGCTTTCCAGGTCTCCCACCCTCCAAATCTGTGGCATCCTTCCATGCCAAGCCCTCCCAAGGAGAAAAGCAAAACCACCAAAACAAAGGCAAAACATTTCAGTGGAAGATTTCTCCAGTAGGAAGCTTCCATCCCAAAAGTAGGATGCACCAAATAACAGAGTGAACAGACATTAAAAAAAAAAAAAAAAAAAATCCATATATGTATCATGAGCATTTAAAATGGCTGGGAAATTCTTGCTTTTTGAGAGTGACCAGTTCATTGCTTTGCTAAGTATCTTTCTAAGCCACCTCTTGTCAGAAGAAGAGAATAAATGAAAAAAGAGAAAGAGAGAGAGAGGGGAGAGAGAGAGAGAAAAAGACCTTTGCATAGCTTGAGCCTTTGTGCCGTGCATTCAGACTGATTTGTACCCTTTGTAGTCTTAATTATTTGTGAGAGCAGGATAACAGGAGTACCAAGCTCACCCATTATTTCCTGCATAAAAAAAGGCACACAGAAGCCGCTGATCGGTTTTGAATTAGCAAACATGATACTAAAAAAAAAAAAAAAAGGAGGGGGGGGGGGGAGAGAGAGAGAGAGAGCATAAAAAAAATTCATTAATATCATCAGGGATTAGGAGGCTGATTAAAGTGTAGCTGTTAGCGTATGCAAATGAGCGATAGGCATTTATCAGAGCCTGTGCAAGCTGTCTCAGAGCTGTAAAGCCCACGTATGTTTTTCAGCTGATTAAAACAGTTTTAAGTTCTGGAGGATTTTTTTTTTTTTTTTTTTTTTTAGAGAATAAAAAAAATAGAAAAAGCCACCATCATCTATCCTTTTCCTTTTGGCTAAATTCCTCTAAGTGCACTCCAACCATTTCCACTTGAATGCACTCACTCTCTCCTCTCTTTCTCTTTCGGGTAATGAGAGTTTGGGAAGGAAATGAATGCAAACTAAGCACGAGGCTTGCAACAGCTTGCTCAGCTTCCCTATGAACTTCCCGAATGAGGCCATCAGAGGCTGCACCCCAGCAGCAGCATCTCTGAAACATGCACATGCTGCAACCCAGCCAGGCTCGGGCCCTGGGAAGAAGAAATGGGCTGATGGCTCTTCGACATCGCTTCATCATCCTTTGGGGCCACACTTTGAGCGCTGCCTCACTCTGTTCATGCTTAAATGACATGGGAGACTCCCTCCAAACGACTCAGGAGCCCAGCTCCCTGTTGCAAGACTTGTGTATGGCTTAGCTTGCGAGAGGGACATAGAAAACGCAGCAACGTAAGAGAGGGCCAAAGCTAGTCCATGCAAACAAAATCAGGTTTCTTTTTTCTGCATCCCACACTACAGTGAGTTTTGTTTTCCTGTCCAAGATTTCCTGAAAAGACTGTTTGGAGTTGGCTTTGTTCTGGGGTCCCCAAGTGAAATTCCCCAAAGGGATTTTTCAGAAAAGAGAGGCTAGATGTAACACTTTCCAGACACCTCGGAAGGGTCATTTAACACAGAGACCTAAATCTATGCTCTCTTCTACAAACCTGGTTCAGTTACTCTACATCTCCAGCACCTTCAAGAAGAAACCAGTAGTAGCTCACATTGAAATGCCCATTTGTTGTTGCTAACATTAGGACTTTGTGCATCCATTAAGCAATACTACATCCAGGTTTGGCTTCCCTGCAGTGTGGTCTCTTGTCCATAATCTAAGGATTTTAATTTTTGTTCTTTTTCAGAGATAATTTCTTAAGCTTCTGGGCAGTTCAGGACTGTTGTTGCTCTCTACTTGTGGTACGTTTGGGAAGGGAATTTCACAGCCTTGGAAGGCAACCAAACTGGATTTGGCAGACTGCTTTTGAAGTGAGGTGACAGGTTGAGGGGAGTGAACTACTGGAGGAAATTCTGGAGGTATCCTAGATCTGGGAAAGTCATGGGGGAAGTGGCTAAGGGTTGTTTTATGTGGTTTATCGCTTGAATAAATA
This sequence comes from Eurystomus gularis, assembly GCA_013400335.1. Classification (NCBI taxonomy): domain Eukaryota; kingdom Metazoa; phylum Chordata; class Aves; order Coraciiformes; family Coraciidae; genus Eurystomus; species Eurystomus gularis. The sequence continues at coordinate 125,832 of VZZY01006208.1, read as the reverse complement.
ATTTATCCTGTGGATCACCAACTTACTGCATACGTGGAGTACGCATCATGGTAAAGCATCACTTGGAAAAGCAGTCTTAGCTAACAGTCTGCCAGCTTTTCCATTATAAACCAACAATGGTATTGAAAGTGGTTATAACTTTGCTGTAAAATTTTGCTCCATTGAAACTTGGCAAGCGAGGTCCCTGCCCAACAGCAATTTTTTTGTTGCTGTGTATTTGGAAGTAAATCAGCTTGGCCATTTCCTTCTTTTGAGTCCCAGTCTCTCATTTCTCAGGCTGGCAAAAGCTCCCAGTGCTGCAGGGAGAATGCATCCAGCGCAGAGGAAGGGCTTTGTGCCTGCGACCCCTTCAAATAATTGGGGAAGCATTTTGGCAGGTCCTGGACTGCATCTCATGCTACATGCCCCCTGCAGAAGCCTGGTTATTCATTGCTATTTCATACCATTCATTACCAACCCATCCAAGACTAGAAAGAAAGAATGTGTCTGGGTGGAAAAACAGCAAAACAACAGAATGGGGCCAGCTTTGGAAATATCTTGTGAGTGACTCAGTAAACCACAGCGCTGACAATACAGTTGTGCTCAGCACAACGTTTATAACGTGAGCGGTAGTAAGCCCTCGTGGGTGCAGCTGGGATGAATGTGGCAGAACTCAGCAGCAGGAATGCACGGTCGTCTCTATGGCAGGATGGGCACAGTCATACTGAGCTTGAAACTCCTCAAAGGGTGCTGCTGAGAATGGCTACCCAGCAAGGATGAACGTGGTGCCAAAAGATAGGTCAAAATAGCGTCCAAAAGCAGGACCAAGAAATACTCTTTGCAAAATACAAGGGAAACTAGTTAGCTTGAAGGGAAATGAGTAGCTCCAAGTATAAGTCTTTATCAAACCAGGACTTAAATGGGTGGCTAAGATATCCTACAGTGATGGATGGATGGATGGAGATCCACTGTTGTTTAGAAGTGAACTTCAAGCTTGGAGGAAGTGATTAACACTCAGTAGAATAAGAAGTTGGAGCAGGACTGTTCTTTGTCAGTATTTGACTTTGCAGGTATCCCATAGTTAAGTACGACAATCAGCTCTAGACATCACTGACCTTCAGAAGAACCAGCCGCACAGGGGAACTGGACGCCACCCTGGTGAATGATGTTGGGATCAGCAAGTGCAAGGTAACGCCCATAGAGGGAGGGAAAGCTGGGTGGTTGTAGGTGTGCTGAGCCTGCTGGTCCCCAGCTTTGGTGCCTGTGCCCAAGCTCTGGCACTGAAGAAGCCTCACTGTTCCATTCATTCTCTTCTGACCACATCTTCCTGACTCAGCAGACCCCTAATCAATTTTGCAGATCGCCTGTGTAATCATTTTCTGTAGAGAAGCCTTCCCAGAGTACGTCCACGACAGTGTTACCCTTCTTTGTGTCTTTTCCAGCTCTTCTGTGGGACTTTGTGAGATGGGAGCAGATCTGCATCATCACTCACAGCGCAGGACTGGTATAGGATCACTGCAATGCCCTCTGCTTTGTTCAGGTACTGGAACGGGCTGCCCAGGGAGGTGGTTGAGTCACCATCCATGGATGCGTTTGAGGGTCGTTTAGATGTGGTGTTGGGTGATATGGTTTGGGGGAGAACTTTCTAGAGTAGGGTTGATGGTTGGACTCGATGATCCCAAGTGTCTTTTCCAACCTGAATGATTCTATGCTTCTCTGTTCCTTTTCTGATTACAAAAAGGAGCAAGAAACTCTTACTTGGTTTTCGGTTTGTGGGTTTTTTTTTTGTTTGTTTGTTTGTTTTGCCATAAATGGTGATGAAGCTGACATTGCCATTGCTGAGTGTGGGCTCCCACCTTGAAGCCAGTGTGAAGTTCTGGTTGTGCCACGTCCAAAACAAAACAAGGAAACAACAAAGGCTTAGAGACAAGCAATACAAGCACTTCCAAGTGTGGATAGAGTGACGATATTGTCTCTGTTTTTTTTCCCAGGAAAGAATGAATAGAAAAATGAATTTACTGTAATAAACAGCAAAAAGAAGGTCAAGCAGGCACTCAAATTTATTTCTTAGACAATTACAACAGTCTCATTCAAAGGGACACTGAATAAACTTGAAAGGCAACAGAACTGAAACTGATAAAAAGACACTTTTGTGAGCAATTCAAACATAGCTTAGGGAATTCATTGCCCCAAGATATCGCTGAAACCAAGTTCTCCAGTTATGTTACACAGAAAAAACCTGTTACAAAAGATATGAAACTCCATGTTCCAGGACTTAAGGAAGCTTATTCCACAACAGACTGTCCTGAGTTTTTCTGCATCTCCTTCTGGCATCTGTGGGTATATGGTGACACTAGTACTGGGCACTGGTGTTTTTCTGAGCAGATCCAGCTGTTCTTATCACCTAGAGATTTCCACAGTGCAGCTGGGCCTCTGAGAGATGGCACTGAGTGCTGCTCTGGTGGAGCTGGCAGGAGAAGAATGTTTTGTGTTAATAAGAAATTTGGGAATGTTAATTTCCCCTGAGGCTGGACCGATGTTTCAGGACAGAGTGCTCTAAGTGGTTGTTCCCACACTGGAAAAGGAGGTGCGTTGTGGAGTGACAAGGGATGTGGTCTGCCCATGAAGTGGAGTTGGAGCTGGGGAGATGAATGCTTCTTTCTTGCTATCTTGAGTCACCCTGATTTTGGGTGAAGCACTGTCCAAATGGGTGCCCCAGCCAGCAATAAAAGCACTTGAGTTTTTTTAGCTTTTCATTCAAATTAAGGAAGTCAAATCTTAGTTTGGTGGCAAGGAACAGAGAATCCCACAAAGGGCTTTCGCAGAGACCCATGGAATCCCCTACTTTAGCTGCTGTGCACTGGGGCATAGCTCTGTGGAAACAACCCATACCCATGAAGAATAGTCTCCAGGTGGAAGTGGAGGAGCTTCTGCATTGGAAGTGAACTACAAAGAGGCTGAGCACACCATCCGCAAACCACCTTGCCATTCCCAACCTAGGCATCCTGTATGCTGAATGAAGCAGACAAAATAGCATGGAAACAGAGCATAACTGGGGTTCTTCTCTCCAGGCTTAGACATGAGAAAACAGACACCCTAATGATGCCACTTAACCACTTCCTATTCTTTCACCTTATGACATTCACCTTTGAGTGTGTACCTGCATGGAATCCTCAGGTGAAAAATCATATGGAAATAGCGACATTTATAATTGTCTGCAAAATACAAAGTTTCTCTTCCCCCAAGCTACAGCTATGAAGTTTTTGCAGCTTTGCTTGCAACAGGAAGTTATAAGCTTTTTTTTCTGCTAAGTAACAGCAATCAAGCTATTCTGAAATGTGTTGCTTCAGTGTAGTCATTCGACAGAACAGGTCATGAGCCAGCCAGTTGAAACCATGGTTGTCCATCTGCTGAGCCTGATGCCTGAGTTTCAGAGGAGCTTTGGGGCAAATTTGCTTCTGCTGATCTCCTCAACAAGGCAATATGGAGCCATGAGCAACTGCTGAGACAGGATGAAGGAGCTGTACAAGAAGAAATACAGCTCATCTTCTAAGCATTTTTGGACGTCTTCAAAGGCTGGCTGCAGTCTTGTGGAGCTGGCAGATGAAATTGGAGTCCAAGATGTATTGCAGTAATTCCGCCAAGGAAGTGCTAACAACAGGAAACACAATGCAAATATAATCGAGGTCATCAGCCCCTTTTCCTTGCATAAGTACTTAAATATGTGCTTAGATTGCAGTTACTTAACTGTAATTGCTCAGGGCAAATGCGAGATCAGGTCTTTACGGTCTCTGAGCATGTATTCTTCCTTCAGGTGATATATTGGTTTCTGACCCTCCTTGGGCGTGCCCTGTAAATATTTACACACCTCCAGTCAATGGATTTGTGTGTTTATTCAAAGATATGACAATTAATATGCAGGGGAAGGAGTTTTCAAAGCTCCTTACAAATGAAGTGTTAACCTATGTAATTGGTATAGGGGACAATGACAGATGCTGGTCACTAGTGAGTAGCACATCCATAAGATATCTCTCCTTTGGAGGGATCTGAAGAAATGTTTTTCTTTACTTTAGGTGGGGAAAACTTACTGTAAGTAACCACTGAGTGATGTTAGAATTGCCAGCCTTGAAAAGACACAGATTACTTGCTGATAGCGCTAAACTTTCTCTCATGCCACTGCCAGATGGCCTCCTTGGTCCCTCCAAATCTCGTAACTATTCTCAGCCCTCTTTCAGCTGGCCACGGGATGGTCATCTGTGGCACTGACAGAGTTAATAAGGATGAGGCGATCATTTTTTTACAGCTAACTGCACTGGAATGGGACAACAGAGATGCTAAAGAATATTTACTAAAAGGCAGAATACTTGTAAAAAAAATATATATCCAAGCACACATAATTACCACTGCATATCATGCTTCCATTTTGCAGCTTTCTTGATAACTTCTGGCACAGCTTTCTGGCAGGGGGAGCGTGGGTTAGTGAACAAGCCATCCGTGCATCCTTTCCCATCCCTGATGTGCCAAAGAATTGGATACAGCCCCAGCTGAAGCTTTACTCTTGGTTTAATTTACTCTTGGTTTAATGCAACCGGCATACTTATATTTTTCCTGAATGCCTTGTATCATTCAGACCAGGTTAGAGGCACCAGACACTGAAGGACAAGGTGAAGAGGACTTCTTCAGAGTACATTACGTTAGTGTGAGCCATGTTGTGCACCTCCCATCTTCCTTGCATGTGCCTTGTTGGATATAGTTGCTCACCAGAGAGGCTTGTCTCTCACCTTTGACACTGGAAGTGCCTAGAACAGGTAAGAGATGTACTTTTCAAACTCAGAGTGATGCATCTCAGCCTAAATGCATGCTGACTTGCTCCAGCTATCACTAAATTCTTGTGCTCATTCATTTTCCTTTGCCTTTTTAAACAAGAATTTGGTTGAGGGACATCCATGTCTCCTCCTCAGAATTTCTAGGCTCCTGAGGGATTCTGCCTGATTCGCCCTGGTGCAGGTGAGAAGATACTATAGCTCAGCCTAAATATCTGTATGAATCTGGTGCTCGACCATGGTGTGCAAAGAGAACACCCAGCTCTGGAATCCATCTTGAGCACACCCATTTCTTGCTATTTTGCATGTCTTTCTGGCATTATTTTGTTGCACAGGGAAATCCTTGCAGTGAGGTTGCAGGTGGCAGCATGGGAGCTACCAGGGAAGGGGCACTGGGTATGGTGCCAGAAAGCTGTGCATTGTCCCAGGTCACTCAGGAACACTACAGAAGTGCATCACCAGGCTGCGTGGTGGTCTGGATGTGGATGGAGGTCTGGATGGGATGTTCTGTGTTTCTGGGCTTTAGCTGATGCCACAGGGAGATTGGCTGGGTTGTGGATGCTGAGCCTCTAGTGTTAAAGATCAGGTTTCTGTAGTGTGGCAGGGCTCAGTTCATCTTGTCTGGAGACATATGCCTACTTCTAGATTGTATAAATGCAAAATAAAGCTCCTGACCCTTTCATGGAAGTTTTCTGCTCTCACAGAGACGGGCTTCAGCAATTCTCTAAGCAATGTCGTTGCTTGAAAAGTTTATTTCAGAAATGGGAAGATGATCATAAGCGTTTGCATGAACTGCTCCCGTTGCTACCTTGGTGGAGGGGCTGGGGCTTGCAGAGGCACCAGTAACTCAACAGGATGACCTATGTTGTCATCTTGCACCTTTATTGATCCCAACAGGTCCATTGCAGGAGACACAGGCTCTTCAGGGAGGAAACTGCCACCCGTGTGGATGTCAACATAGCCTTGCAAAAGCCCGGGAGCAGGGATCAGCTTTACCCTCGTTCACAGGTGGGAAGTGCAGTCCCAGGGAGACAAGGGATGGTGCCAGCTCTGAGGCAAAAGCAGGCATGAAGCTCAGACGGCTTTTGTGCCTTCCCCAACAGATGATTCTTTCTCGCTTGAAATGCCTCTTTCAGCTAATATATGTTGCAAATAGTTTCGCTCTAGTTTTGCTGTACGGCCTTTTACAAATTCAATTAGAAACCCTCTTTTCTTGCCACAGTTGGAATTGTTCTTAGCCTAATATCGTGTTTGTCAGGGTTTTGTTTTGTTCTCCTTGCAGCCCAAGATGTCCTTGTTCTAAGTCGTAGCATCTCCTCCGCCTCATGGCCCTGCTACCTTTGCGTGGAACACTTCTGGTGCTCTAAAGATACCAAAAGGTTTTAATTACAATTAAGCCAAGTCATTTCTACAGGCTGTAAATAAACAGCCTGTTTTGGATAATGGAGGTAATGGTTTGCATTTCAACTCTACTTCTAACCTCTGATTTTTGCTTGTAGTATTTTGTGTGGTTAAATCAATTTTTTCTGCCATTGAATGTAGCCTTTCTTTTTCTTTCTTTTTTTTTTTTTTAAAAAAAAATCTCAGTTGTAAAGCATGTGTTTCATCATATCCTTGTTACCCTAGGACATGCCTGCTGTAGTTAAACTATGCTGTAGCCATGCTCTTTTTCAGAGGGGTCTGGAATTTTTTGTTGTTTTCTCCTATTGCTGTCAAAGAAAGCAAGTGCGTTTTTAGTTTATTAAAAGGCAGGTAAAAACGAGAGATGTCAAAAGATAACAATTTGAGACAGGAGATTTGAGATGCGTTTTGGGAATTATAGTGTGTAAGCTGCGTGCACTGAGACAGTACAATAGTGAGTGACTGCACAAAAAAAATCTGCCGGACAGGACCCTGGAGGTCCTGCTGTCAGCAGCAACTAGCACAGGACCTCTCTCTCAGAGGAAGGTGATGGAGATGTCCCCATGCGCAGGTGTATGCTAACTTTCTTCTTGTGAAGGCTCAACCCTTGCTCTTTGAGTAAAGGCAAAATTTCCTATTCCCACAGATGCTTATGTTCAAAACAGTGAGAATTTCGTAGAAAGAAGGCTCTTGACAAGGTGAGGATCAGCTTTTGGATGTGGATGTGTTTTCTGAAGTTCCGGAGTAGCTTGTTATATTGTGTACTGGGCTCGCGGCAAATCTGATTTGGGGTTACAACCCTTCTGTATGGCCTTAGTCACCTCCAGGCTACGAGCAGGTTCCGAGACTGTCCACTGGCTGACTGCTGTGCCTTATGCTCTTAAACACACTCTTTATTTTCCAAGTTGTTCTAAACATGCTTTACTAGGGCAAAGTGACTTTTCTAGGTAGGGAACTAATTGTGATTATTTCAGTGTATAGGAAATATAATACGTCTCATCAAGACAAACTGACTTAAGCCAGCCAAGGACTTATCATTATAGAGTATTTTCATTTAGGTCACTTAAAGCCTTGATTAATTAGATACTGCTGTGTGATTTCTTTCTAAAGTTTAATCCACAATCCAAAATTTTTATTAAAATATACACAATTTCAATCAGCTCCTCACAGTGACCACACTGCGATTTTAAAAAGAGTCCTCAGATGTCATTGCTGTTGTCTTGAGTTGTTCTTCATTGTGTGTTGCTAAAATTGCCCTTTGAATCCTGCCTCAGTGATCACCCCAGCACCCTGCACCAGATTTAAAACATCTGTTTTTTCTGTTCCATGCTGCTGCTAAACTCTCCTGTCTTTTATTGTTTTGTACATTAGCAAAGTCACAACCTGAGCTTGGGAAGAGGAGGGAGAAGGGGATGCTGTTCATCCAGTTTGGGAGTGGCATATGAAGTTCAGCCCTGCATGGCATGGTATTAATCTGAACGTTTCTGTGTTGCTGGCAGATGGCATCTTCTGTTGTAATTTCATTAGACTTAGGTCCCTGCAGAACCTTTAGCTCCATAATGTTTGACCATAAATTGCTTCTGTTAATCTTTGGTAACCTTCAGTTGCTCCTGGGCCAGGTTGTTGCTGAGGTAGTGAGTTAAGCCTGTTTCCTCCAAGACTCGGCTGCCGGCTGGCCCTTGGGCAGCATTTGATGCTCTATGAAATGCAGCTCCTCAGTCTCTGGATGCTTCCTAAGCATGATGCTCGTTGCTGGCCCTTTTCCCATGGAGACAGCAGGCAGCAGACTGCTTCTGCACAGCTTCACTTACATCAGCATTACCTTCGAGCTGTCCAGGCAGCAGCAGTACTAACAAAAAGGAGCAAGTCTGGGTCCACACAAAGTATTACGCAGCAGAAAGCTGCACCAGGGGTTTGCAAGCTATGCTAACAGAAGAAGGGAGTAAGAGACACAGGGAGTTTCTAAACACATTTTAACAACTAAAGTGCCAAATTCAGAGCTCATATGAGCAATAAAGTATTGCAGGTGTGTATCACTTTAAAGACCTGTGTAACCCCCTTCTCCAGAACAGAACCATTAACTCTTTTTTAAGCCAATAATCAATGAGGGCCTAATTTGTTACATTGACATTTTTGCTGGTTTCATCTGAATGAATTAATTAACAGCAAAATGTTTCCTTTCCAAGTCTAAGGGGGGGGGCCTCAGCAGCCGGATAAGTTTTGACCTTTGTTGAGAGAGCATTTAAATGAGGTTAAGTCTCAGATCTCGTTGATTGAAGATCTAGTGTCTGCTCTGACAGATCTAATGGGCTTGGGAATACATTACCTGGGGCTTCCAGTGGATCTCTAAGTAGTGCCTCAGCAGAGTGGTCTTGGCAGGGCAACTGGGAAGTGGCCAAAATAGGGAGTGCAGGATGTAAAAATAGAGCAAACTCCACCCTGCATCCTCTTCCCTGACTCCAAGGCATCCCTCTGTCTTAGTATCTACAGCTGCAGATTGTCCAGGATTCCCTGGGACGTGCACTCTGCTAATTGGAGTGCATTTGGATCAAGGCTTTCTCAGTGTGAAGTGCAGCTTTCCTTTATGAAGCATCATCTCTAATGCATCTTGTGTTGATGCTAGTGTGAGATAGGGACACACTGAAAAGAGAACAGAAACGTTATCAAGGTACACCTCGAGGTACAGCACTCGCTTTAATTGCTTCTGGAGCTCTTCACCTGGGCCTCATCGATAGGGCTAATTCTTGAAGAAATGAGAACATAGGCAAGTACAGAAGTGTACTCAATTTACTTCCTGCAAGAGATGGTCAAGTTGTTTTCTCTTTGTTATGAAGATTGATAAGAGAAAATGGATAAAGCCTGGGCTGCTACTTAACCACTCTTTGATGTTCCTGCAGTTGGGTGGAGGCTAGCTGCCAAGTGGAGATGCTATGGTGCACAGTGGCAACACCCAGGAAGGAAACAGGGACCTGGAGCTTTTTCTTCTTATGTTGTGGCAGCCCTTGAAGCTTTAACCGGTAGGTGCAGTTCGTACTGATGAATCCAAGACACATTTTTGCCGTGGAAAACTTGCAAGACAAAAGAAGGGCAAAAGGAAATGTTTTATAGATGGGGATGGGAGGATGCTGAAGCATGCAAAGAGATAAACTAACGTATCCCAAGGAGCCAAAGCAAAAGTATCAAGGAGTAGGTGCAGGTATCCCATGTGCTACTAGGTCAGCCTTTGTCTCATTTACCACGTCATTTATCATTGACCCAAGAGACAGAAACTCTTAGATCAGTAAAATAACCAGAGATGCCTCTTTGGGCATCTTCAGACACCTGCCTGCCTGGCACAGCCTCATGTGGGCTCTGCTGCAAGCACTGCAGTTCTCCTCGGCCAGGTCCAGGCTCAGCTTGCAGCCAGCCAGGGAGCCTGCATGCCCAGATATCCCCTTAGGCATGTCCCTCGTGCCAGCATCCCTGCAGGTCTCTCACTCCAGGGCCCATCATGGGGCTGAGAATCCAGCCCAGTCACTGCTTCATGGCCATGTTGACCTCTTTGCTGGACTTTTTTCCAAGGTGAGTGTCTGAAGCACATCAATTGCAACACTTGGGAGGGCACGTAGGCTGCATGTTCAGTTTGTCTCTTTTGTGGCAGATCCCACCTCTTCCTTGTAGTGTATTTTTCTCTATGCTCTATACTTTCCTTAAGTCCTAAATAGTGTAATCTCAGTAAAAATTAATAATGTTGTCCCTAAGAAAAATTAAACTATCTCATTTTCAGTATTCTGCCATGGTTTTGAGTAAATGAGTTGGAAAATAGCTGGAGTGGCAAAGCCACCAGGTTGTGTCCACCACAGGTGAGAGAAGCGATTCAAGTGATACCTTGCGTTACTCCTGGCCTGGCAATTAGCAGGCATGAAACACAATCCGTTTGCTCTCCTCACGTTTGTTGCACAATGAACACATGCCTGTGCTTGCTACTGTACAACTGTATTGACAAGCTTGATTGTAAAATTGTAAACGACCCTGCTAAAGATAATTTATTCAGGGGAACGCAGTAGCTGCCATCTGCTCTGAGGTGTTCATGAGATTTTGCGGAAGATGACACTGCTGCCTGAGTGATTGATTCCTGCTTTAGGTCAGTCATTTCCTCACTCTATAAGCAACAGGTTGCAAAAAAATCTGTCCTGATTCCTTGTCCACTCGAGGGATATTTTTCTTAAACATTTCCTGGTTCTGTTTCCCACAAGGTGTTTGAGGGGACAGGGTTGCCTGGCCCATGGTATGACTTGCAGTGGAGCTGCAGATGATCACATCCCCTCGATGTTCCCAGGAACCATGGAATCCCATGCTTCTGATGGGGGATGTTGCAGCCTCCAAAGCATTTTTTAGGTGCCCCATTCCCAGAGGCTTCAATGACAGTAACAAGCTCAGCTGTGAAGGCAGAATGAGGTGCAGGACTCTGCTGAGAGTACATCACAACATCCATGGCAAAACCAACTCCAGCTATGACCATGAAGGACACACAGACCGGAGCTTCTTCCTAAACACCCACAGCCAACAGCTTCTCTATGTGAAACCTACAGCAGCTGGCTCATGATCTGTCCTACCTCAGGAGTCTGTGTCCCCTCTTGGCATGTCTCGGTGTCACCAAGTAGGCCACCAGTAGGGCCATGTGTGATGAATGGGTCTCTCCACCTACAACATCACAGGCTGTGGTCTCTGCAGTGCTGGCTGGATGGCACAACTTCTCCATCGCTGTCCTTTGGATTTATTTCTGTGCCCATGGATTAGCACCACCAGGAAAGCTTTTATGCCTTCATCCTCATCTGCTGCCAGGCATTCTGGTGTGCCTGCTTTTGCTTTTAAGTGCCTTGCATTGGTACGTAGCTATTTGCAGTGCCTGTTTCTGCTTTCCCAACAGTGTAAATCAAGATTAATTCCACTGAAGTTTATGGAGTTGCGCCAGTGTAAAACTGACTGATAAGAGATTCAGGCCATTATCGTTGGGTTTGTTTGCTTGTTTGTTTGAAATTATATGTGTTGCTGTGGAATGATAAACCACATAGGTTCAAAGGCAGGTTCACTGTAAAATACAATTCAAAAGGTTTTTGACTTCATATAATACAGCAAAACAATCATTTACAGCAGTTAATATTTTACTGTGGAGTAGTATCACAGAGTTTGGAGAAAGAGAGGAAAAAAATGAAGCATGGACAGAGGGGGGGAGTAGAAGTTTTGTTGTGCAGCTTTGAAAAGCAGCAACGGCAAAACCAGGGTGCCATCACCAACTTTTGTATCAATGGTAATATAAGCAGGTGTCTGTGGGAATGAGGAGGGCTATTCCCAGAATCCCTTCAGTGCCAGATCCCAGGGGGGTCCACCAGCTTGGAGCCCAACTGGACAAAGCAATTTCCTATTTATTGCAAATTCACTTTACAAAAGAGCCCACTGCAAATCAATGCAGCAGCAAGGCAGGGCAGGCTCACCAGCTCCTGGGCTGCTAAATCCTCTCCAAAAGAGCTGATGTCTCCCCCGTGTTTGCACCCAGATCCCCATTTCTTTTAACACAGCAGAAACGAAGGCAGTTGCTTCAAAATATATTGAGTCTTGGGGGCATGTAGCATGGAAAAGCCACTTGTTTTTTCTCCTTTATGTTCTACAAAGCAAATGGCTAGTGGATAAATAGTTCAGGTTTCTTTCCATGCTATTTCTGAAGACAGTTTTAGCTGACATCTAGTTGCCTGCACCTAGTAGCAATGCAATTTTCCCTTCTTGGTGGGAACCGTAGTATTTGTTCTTTCACCTCCTGTACAATGCACATTCACTCTCCTTCTTGCCAGATGTTTGCTTGGAACAACCTGTCCTTCAGCATCTGCTGGTTTCCCCAGCACCTCCATTAAGTGATTGCAATGCCAGCGTTTTGGTTCCTTGAATGCAAAGAAGCTTCTCCTGAAGGACTCCAAGGTGTTGACAAGTGGGTTTGCTCTTACACAAATATATTTATAAATTGCAATAGTGAGATTCAGTTTTCTATGACTATTAGTAAAAAATCTCAATGTTTACACGTATACATGCACTTCTTCAGCAATTTATACTAATTTTAGAGTGGCTAGTGGATTACTCTCTATGTTTCTGCTTTGCAAGTTTGAAAAGGAAAGGCAGATTTCAGGATTGTTTGTCACTTTTATTTGCATCTGATCGTGACAGAGTGTTTACTTACATGACTGTAGTGCTTTTTCTCCCTAGCTGGGCAGAAAATAGGTGGTACCAGGGTAAAAACATGATGGTTCAACATTTCTCTTACCCATCAATGTGTGGCTCCAGGGTATTTCCACCTGGATGCCAGCAGGACTGCTGACAGCCATTGACTTTGGTGCTTGTATCTCATCCTCTTGCTTGTTTGGAGAGTCTCTTTTCTGTCTATGAACGGGTGAGGGAGGGTAGCGATGATATCTCTGACACTCATTGCTCACATGCACGGTAGAGTGCTGCCCTCCGAGGTCTGTACACCCATCGATGCCCTTGGACCCCAGTGCCCAGGGGTTGGATCTGTGTTATCACCAACCACAGGATTAAGCTGTGCTTTAAAAACCTGGGGCTTTACATGGAGAACTTTCGGTGGGTCTTTTCCATGGGACTAGCTGTCGTCTCCCTCCACCAAAGCTGTGTCGGTGCTTAGTGTTGGCTGGAGGTGTCCTCCTGGATATGCCCTAAGCAGAGCAAGAGGAAGCTGCAGAGATGTGGCAGTGGCAGGAGATCTCCATGGTCTTGAGGTAGATATACAGCTAAAGGGTGGGTGTCTCTGCTGCAGCCTTTGCCTAGCAGAGGGAACAGGAGCCTTGATTCATGCCAGACAGGGATAGAAATTACATTAGACCTCTGTAAGGGACACCCCACCTTCTTGTGGTGGGGCTTGCTCAGCCCAGCCCCACGGGCTGTGTGGACCATGTGCCAGCAGCATCCTTTGCATGCCGAAAACGGGCTCTTGCATTATTCCACTGCCTTTTTTTGCCTCCCTTGGTGCTTGCCTGTGTAATGTTCTTCTCTTACAAATTTCATCTTGCTGCACTGTGCATCCAAACGATTCAGTGATGGAGCGCACAGGGAAAAAAAATTATAATGCCATTAAAAGTTATCATAAATTTCAGATCAGCATCACTTTTAATCCGATACACAATTTTACTGCCTCTATAAAGTAGGTGATTTGCAGTGGTCTGAGGCGTCTCCTGGCGCATTTTACTTCTTTTTAAATTAAACACACCAACTTTGTGCTGAATTCAGAGTGCGGACATAAAAAAGGGGGTAAAAAGGAGAGGGAAGGGACATCAGATGGGAATTGCAATTGAATCTTTATATATGCCATCTTGGTACTGTGGTACTAAATATAGTGCCAGGTAAATAGATGTGCTGAAATATTCAGAATAAAAAACAAATGTTCCAATAGCAGAGAAACTGAGCATGGAAAATGTTTCCCTTGCTGCTGTGCTTTACAGGCTAAAATGCTGTTGTTTAAAACACTCTGCTGGAAGATCTTGTGTATCTCATGCATTAAATTATATACTGTGCACAAACATGCATTTTATATTTTAGATTATGTGTTTTCTAACCCCTCCCCCCCCTTGCCAATGGAGCAAGCAATAAACCCAGAATATCCAATTAATATATATATGACATTATGCCATTTTCTGATATGATTTTTTTAGGAGTGGAAATGTAAACAGACAACATTTCATGGAGAAATATTTTAAATTAAGAGATAAGGTAATTGTGCACTGGTGATGAACGTTTCACCTGCTTGTGGGCCCATAGGTGTCACAGCCCAACAAAACCAGCATGACCACCTGATGGAGTGGTTCCTATCACCACCTTGCTGTCCCAGTAATCCCCCACTTCTGGGCCAATAGTTTGCAGCTGATCTAATGCATAGCTTCTGGAAATACACCTAGCCTTTGCTCAAGGTCTCGAGGAGATGAAGAATTCACTGGTGGCTTTGGTAAGCTGCTCACTGCCTTGAAAAAAAAGCAAAATATTTCACCAAGGTAATTCTGAAATAGTTCATTTCTGTTGTGACTTGCTTGATTTTTCTAAAATGAAAAAAAAAAACAAATCCAGTTTTTAAAATTCTTTTTCCCATCAGTCATGATTATATTGGCTATTAAAGAAGATTCACAAGGCTCTGCAGGGCCACACTAGAAGACCATGACGTCAAAAAAATAGCCTAGAGAAAGAGCAAGTACAGTTGCAACCTCTTCTTCTACCTCTCCTAGACTGGGAGATTTTTATTTGAATGAATTAACTTTTGCCAGTGATAGCAAGAAGTGAAAGCAGCCACATTTCAGAGAGACGTTCTCCCAGCAGCTCTCGTTTTCAGCTGACTGCTGGGGTGACAAGCACAAGAACAATTTTTCCTGTGGTTTGGATGAATTAGGTGTAAAAGGACCGAATGGAGAGAGCCAGCTCTAGGTTACCAAAACGATCAAACAACAAGGTGGTACAAACCCAGCCCTGAGGATGTGGCTGCAGAAATGAAACAAACAGTTTAAGAGATTAAGAAAGATAACTTTTAAAAACTGTTAATTTCCAGATAAACAACTTTCCCTCCCAGCCCCATGCAGGTGTGTGGACATTTTCGTCCCTGTCCCTGTTGTGAGCTGTCTCCCTCCCTTGCAGCAGCAGCTGCTGGGTGTTTTCCAGCCATTCCTGCCCTGACACAGCCTTATTTTCCAACGCTGTTTGTGGGTTTTTTGAGCTGGGGTAATTTCTTCCCTGGTTTTGGGCTCTGTCAGCAGTTCCTGATCTCCTTCAGACTTCCATGCATGGGTTTGATCTTTCTGCATTGTTTTTCCTTCCTTCTCTCAGCTGCATGGCACCGTGAGCTGCCTTTCCCCAAACTACTCTGCCTTCAAGTGCTTTCCTATCAGGCAGGACACAAGGAAACAAGGGTATGATATTTTATTTACTTTTATTTATATAATTAAAGGGTCATCTATTCCTGAGTTGAGCCTTAGCACAGCCTTGTGCTAAGGATGTGGTGTAATGCCTCTGGCATTCTTTTTAAATTAAACACACCAACTTTGTGCTGAATTCAGAGTGCGGACCACTCTGGTGGCCCCAGGGACAACCCGGCTCTGTTCCAGAGGTGCATGGCACAACCTGGGCAGAGAGCAGCTTGCTGGGGCACACAGCTTCGTTTTCTGTCCCTTATTACCAGCCCTAATGAGGAGGTTCTTTATACCTTTCAAACTTAATGCTTGCAGTAGGGCCATCTTTCTATTGATGGAACTACAAAAGTGGATAGAACCCTCATAGTTCTAAAGAGAATTGCCAAATATTGATACTGGGAGAGCTGATATCGTGTAAGTAGTGAATAATGCTTCTAATTATGCAGGCTTTCATTTTCTGGTAGTATAGATGATTATGTTCAGTACTCCTGGCTGGATCTTCAGCTGAGCACCTGGCCTTTATTTGAAAGAAGGAAAACAAGGCCAAAAACCCCTCACTGTTAGCAATAATTCTTAAAGTGTTGCTTTTAAGAAGGGGAATTCTTTGGGTGGGATTCACCTCCTGTAGCTTGAGCCACACATGGTGATCCACATCTCCTCTCCTACGCTTTTGCCTGCTATGGATGCATTGGTCCATCTCCGTTTTATTTCAAGGATTGCTTTCATGTGGATGCTTACACTCCAGCTGGCTGGGGATGGAGGATGGGAATACCCCGTTGATGTCCATCTTCCAACACTGTCTGTGTCCTACCACCACCTGCCACCAGACACTGTGCTGTTCTCCACTGCCCTCCTGCTGATGAGCAAGCCCAGGAGAGGAGGTAAGACAGGGCTCACCCAACCGTGTCCTTCAGCAAGGAAAGAAAAACTTTCTTAGGAAGCAAAAAATCTGTTTTCTCTTTTTGTCTGGACATGATTCTCAGGGCTGGGAGGAAGGTGATGGGGCCCCTGGGTCTGTTCACTCTTGGAGGGCTGGGCGCTACCTTTTCCGGCACTGCAAGCTATTGATTCGGTTTTACCACCACTTTCTGTTCTAGAAAAAAAATAAATCTTTTGATCCTCCTAAATTATTTTAATGATACTTTGGCACGCTGTCAACATTTTTTCCCCACCCGTGTCAAAGAACAGTCTTTGTTAAAAATCACTTCAGCTTTACTAAAACCGTGAAAAAAATCTCATAGCAATCTGTGAAAAAAAATATATTTTTCTATGCTTTTGAGTCAAATCAGGACTAATTTTAGTTTGGGCTTGTCCAACAATTATTTTCCTTTAACAACTCTAGCCACAAACAAGCAGGCATGTGTCCTCCCAGCTGTCTCCATCCCCTCTGAAACCTCAGCCACAAGCCGGAATTGCTTTTACGCATTTCTTTCTCCGTACACTTTCCTTTGCGACCTCTGCCTCTGCTTTGCTATCGAGCGTTGCTGCTGCCTGCTCCCTGCCTCATCCTGTGACGGAAATATCTCTGCTCTGTCCCCGGCATTGTCACACGCTGTGCACAGACTGCACGAGCCTGATCTGTCCCAAGGTGTCATTAGCTCCGCGCATATCTGCTCTCCCTCTGTCATCTGTGAGCGTCTTGATGGCCTGCTGGTATCCCTGTGAGACTTTAACATCCCTTTTATTTTCTTTCCTACGTCACCTATTCCCTACTTGCATGTGTATTACTGTGGTACCTCCACCCTGGGCTGTGTCCACCCCACTCATGAATAGCCCAGGAACCTGTATGGGTGCTGAAGTCCTTGTCCCCACCGGTCCTTTTGGGCTTAGATGGTTGTTACTACTTTTGCTGAAGCCACACTGTGATGGGCAGGATTTGCCAGCAAGGGAAGCTGGGGATACACAGCCAGACCATCAGAGATGGTTGTGGTAGAGTCTGCTGGGCAGGGAGAGTGAGAAGAAGGCTGTGCAGGAGCAGAAGCAGGACCTACAAACCAACCGAAGTGCAGAGGGGAGCAATAACTTCCTCTTCTCTGTTGCTTTTTGTCTCTTTGTTTGGTTTTGCTGGTTGCAAATAACACAAAATATTACGTGTCTGCGTTTTGCTGCCTCCTACTGTGGCTCCTCCACTCCTTGCTGGCTACCCCAGGGTTTGCAAACTCATTTGGCTCAAGTTCAAGATATTATCAAAGGTCTAAATTGGTTGTAACTCTGCTTCAGAATTTCAAGATGGAGAAAAATATCTCTAGCATGCCCCAAATATCTCCACTGGCTTGCTGGCCAGTGAGTCAGTGCCCAGAATGAACTGAGATTTTGCTTAAAAGTGGGAGGTCGGAAGGGATGCCCATGGTGGTGTAAGTGGTGAGGGTGATGTGCTGTGGAAATGCTTCCCCAGGTGCTAGAGAATGCATTGACTTGCAGCTGGGTGGAGCAGACTCCTGGCTGCCTGGTTGTCCAAGCCTTTGGCCTGAGTTTATTTTTACTTCTTGTTTGGCTGCTTCTTTGGTTTGTGCTATACATTCTTGCTGGTTACCTGTAAGCTGTGTGCCTGGTACCAGCCTGCCCTGAGCATATCAGACTGTTGACCAGCCTCTGGCAGCAAGGAGGATGGTGTGGCCTAATGGATAGGAACTAGGTGCCTCTTCCTGAAGCACAGGTTCCAAAACAGCTGCTGCTTTTGGTTTTCGGGGTTACACATACTCAGCTGGGATGTCTGACCCTCTGAACTCATGATGCATTAAGTGGGCTGGGCAGGGCCACCTTACAGGCCAAAACAGGACCTTCACAGAGTGAGCTGTCCTCAGGAGCTCCATCTTTTCAGCATCTTCTGATCATGGTCACAATGGGGACCTTGAAATCCTGGGTGGGTGAGCCATATCCTGAGGATGCTCAAGGAATGTGACTGTGTTGTAGGAGCACATGGGAAGAGAAGGAAAGACATAGGCACATCAAAATAACTTTGGGGGAACCAAGAACCCATACGGGTGGTGAAATGCAATCAGTACTGACCTAGCTAAGCCTTTTGAGATGCTCAGCCCTGAGACCGACTGCAGATGTGAAGGACAGAGCCGGAATTGCTCTGTACCAGGGAATGGGGCATCTGCTCACATGCGGAGGAGGCAGGGAAGTCTGGCTATATCTGCAGCTGACTGCACCAAGGAGAGCCAGCACATCAAGCCAGCCAATAGCAACACCAAGAAATTCCCTGCCTTGTGCGAATACATAGCTGGGGGCTTTGGAGGGGTCGCCACATGGCAAGCACACCCGAAAAAGGGCTGACCTCGCCCACCTCCCCCGACTTTGACAGCACTGGCCTCAAGCAATCCCTTTGCATCTGCAGGCAGCTCTGCAGTGCTGGCCGGGCAGGGAACCTGGGGAGGTGGGATGCTCTCTGCCTGGTCACCAGGTCCAGAGCCCTGGGACCCTGCTCCCCACCTCAGCACCACGGTGTGAGCCTCAGCTCTCAGCAGTGCCCGGGTTCACATGTGGGTGCATGGGTTTAAATCAGGCCCTTAATGTTATTTAAGCACGGATTTT
>VZZY01006208.1:57343-107128 GCA_013400335.1 Eurystomus gularis | reverse complement strand
CCCCCCCCCCTTTTTTTTTTTGAGGTTTAGTTTCTCTCTTAACAGGAAAAAATGATCAAAAATAAGAAAACAATCACTGTTTGAAAGTGAATGAAGGGCGCTTTCTCCCCTTCCCCCATGCTTTTTTCCTACTTTGACATCTCAGTGGTTTTTTTTTCTTTTAGCCGCGGTTTCTGGGATAGGTGATAACTGCCAGTAATAGGATTAGCATTGATTTCTTTAGCAAGAACAGAGATGTGGCAGTTCCAGCCATTTACTGAACTGCCAGCTTTGAAATATCAAAAAAAAGAAAGAAAAAGAAATCTGCAGAAAAAAAAGCTTCTTGCAGCATTTTAAAGAAAGGAAAGCCTGTGTGAATTAAAATACACACACACACACACACACACACATGCACACACACACGCACGAACCCGCGCACATGAAGTATATAAATATATATTATATGTATATTATATATATGTATCTCGCTTGGTGCTTTTTTTGTTATTGTGTGATAAAGGATCAAAAGAACTGTCTCTGTTCTAAGCTTCAAGAAAGCCTTTTTTAAATTCATTTGGCTTTCTTTAGCTTTCTCTTGCTAACATATTTTAGGAGCTAATCTTACATATTTACTATTGTATCCTGACTTTTTTTAACCTTGAAATGCAAGCAAAGACAGAATGAGAAAGGGGTAAAAAATAAAAGATTCAGAAGAGAAAGAACGGGGGGATGTGCCCGTGGAAGCCTGCCCTATCTCTGCTGCTCCGGAAACCGAACGTGAAACCCACCCAGCGCTAACTTTGGTGTGAAACATTTTCTCCTTGCTACTGGTTGTGGGGTCCTGAAGGGATATGGGTTTGAGGTACACCAAAAGCTTGGGTTCTGCCCTCAATCCACCTTTGCTTCAGTGTGCCTGATTGTCTTTGCTAAAAGCATTTCTCTAGGGCCAGGAACTAAGGCTGGGCCAAATCAGCAGTAGCTTAAAAGCCAGAGTTTTAGAAGACTGGAACAACATCCTCTGTCTTTCCCTAAATGCTGTAGGATATGATGCATTTAGTGTTTACCGATCATCCTCTTTGACTTGCATTCAGCCCTTGAGGGAGAAGAAGGTCCAATGGCAACATCTGCAAACTGAAGTGGAAGGTCATACATAAGGACTGAGTGCTGGCTGGTGAGATGCTTGCAGGTTCCAAGGGCTGCTTCTAAGCCCAGTCCAAGGACCCTGGCTCAACCCTTTACCTGCTGATCTCCAAGAACGCAAATGTTGCACTGTTCAAGACAAGACTCAAAGCTTGTTATGAAAGCATTTGTCCATTCTCTTTGGGTCTTGAGCTGACGAGCCACTTTCATGAGAGCTTATCTTTGTGCAGAGGGTGTATGCTATGACTCATTGTCCTCATACACAGCACAAAGCTCAGAGAAGGATAGAATTAGGGCTCACTATTCAGCTTGTAAACCCAAAACAAATGAGCAACCTCAAGTCACGGTCAGCAAGCAGAAATCTTCATTGCAGGAGGAACTGGTGCACGATAGTCTGCTCTAGCAGCATCTCTTCCAGCAGCAACTCAGCTTCATAAAGAGTTTGGGATGGATCCCATAAAAAAACAAGTAAAAAAAAGTGGAGGAAGGAGATAATCAGATCCATTATTTGCAGTTTCAGTTAGGATTCGCTGAAGTGCATGCAATTTGCTTGTCATCACATGTAAGGGAATCTCTGCATAGTGCTACATATGGTGGTCAAATGCCCCCAGAGAGGATATTCGGGTACCCAGCCAGATTTAGACAGGGTCACTTCCCTTCGTGTTCTGTACATGAAGAGACACTGGGCTTTTGTTAAAAATCATTTCTACTGTACTAAAACAATGAAAAAATCTCATAGCAATCTGTAACCAAAATTATGTTTTTTCCCTGCTTTTAAGTCAAACTAGGACTAATTTTAGTCAGTTCTGTAACAAGCACCAAGTCAGCCACGTGCCTTTTACCGTCCTGGTGTGAGTCTCCCTTAATTTGATTGGAGTCACATGTGTATTTGTAGGCACACAGGCTGATGTCTCACCAGCTCCTGGAGATTTGCATTTCTGTGTTCTTATTAACAATCGCCCAAAGATCCATGATGCTCATTTCACAGACTCACCTTCATTGTGCCCTCTAATCCACGTCCCCGGGGTCTACTTCTGACATTCAAGCTTCAGAGCAGCTTACAAGCCTTTATTTTTTCTTAACATCAAACTGCCGAAGGAATTATTGTTTCTTTTTTCTGCAAACATGGACCTCCTTTCTCCATCCCTCCTCCTCCTTAAAATGCTTAAAGACTTGCCACGATTACAGCATGGGTACAGGAATGTGGGGGCTGGTGGTGTAGGTGTGCTTCTAACCTTAAAGCATTGAAGGTCTGGAAATGTGTCCCAGCAAAACCAGTAAAGCAAAACCCCCAGTTGCTCTGGGAGATGGATGGTGGAGGGAAGGAGTCATATGATGTAACCTTCAAAAGCATGGAAATGCGCTAATCCTGTGGATGATGTGGAAGAGCCAACATAGGAAATATTCAGGTGTGGCAAGTTCAAAGCACAATACTATCTCATCTGTTGAGGAACTGATGTGAAATCTTTGCTTTCTTGTAGGAAGGAGGTTCCCAAAGTGTTGGAAAGAGCAGTTTCATGGTTGTGCCTAAACTAATGGAAGAGTTGCTAGAAAAGTTACGAAAACTGGAATTCTACACCCAGCCTGGTTGGATTTGTTGGACAGTGTGACCAACATAGTCATATTCCACGTTTTCATGTCCTTGAGCATCCCAGTATGACTGTGTTGATGTCTGTTCCAGGCCTCACGGCATTCATACTGGCTCATCTCTTCCTTACAACAAACCACCCTGGAGCTAGCTCCTGGAATGAGAGATCTGTTGAGCTTGTCCCCAAGGGGCTGACTGCCAGGGCCACCTGGCACTCTGCAAAACTCACCCTTCTGCTGGGAGGTCTCCTCCAAGTTGGTGAAAGATGTGTGACATTTCCTAACTAGTTTATTGGTAGAGGTAGGTGGTTATTATTTATTTGTAGTAGCAGCAGTAGCAATAGTTTATGTTACAGGATAGTCACAGAAGCAAGTTTAGCAACGCATTATATCAAACCATTTCTGTAGTTGTTCTGCAGGACCATGAAAGCCTTGGTTGTACTGACAGTGCTGTTCATCCTCCAGCACTAATTGCCATGTCAGGTCCAGGCTGGTGATGGGCTCATTGCACTGGTTTCCAGCTCCCCTGCTGTTACTGAGTGCAGCAAGTATGGGGACAGCATGGATGCATGCTTGGTTTCTTGCTTGGCTTGCGCTGCAGCAGGATGGGGGCAATCCTCCTCACCCTATGGTCTTCTCCCCTCTACTTTCTCTTTTCTCTCTTCCTTGACTTCTCCCTTCCTCATCCCTATCTTGTGCAAGGGGCTCTGCAAAAGGGAGAGGCTAGACCAGGGAAGAGGGCACCATGTGGCAAAGATCTTCCTGATACTCCTGACATATCTGAAAGGCTGAGCACAGCTGGTTCATTCCCTTCCAGTGGAATGAAAGCCCCATAAATAACCGAGCCCCAGAAGACATCTCCATCTCAGGTAAGAACACATGCCATGAAACCAGCCAAGTCTATTGCACTTTTTCCAGTTTCCAGAAGCTTCCTGACTGCTGGCATCCATCTAGAACATTTCTTCTAGTCAGGTGCCTCCCACAGGCCTTGCACCACCATCTTTACTGTGCTCTCTGGGCTAAGGACAAGCTTTGTTCTGCCACAGTCTTCCATCACTGCCACTCCAGCCTAGACCACTTCAAATGTCTTTTCTGGCCTTACTGCCTGTTAATCTACAAATATTCAATGCTTGGAAATTAGATTCCAAAGAAATGCTTTATAATTAACTTTTTCCTGCCACACAGTTCCAGGCTTTCTCACTCCAGCCCCACTTTCTGTGGGTCTAATTTCTGCAGTGGCACCGTGAGACATCCACCAGCCCTTCCCAGGGCTCTCTCAGCTTCAGCAAAGAGCTTAGGCTCTCTCTCTTTATATCTCTTTCTCTTTAATTTCCTGTAATTATCCATGCTATAAGTTCTGTGCACACCAGGGGAGACTTGGAGAAGGGAGCTGTGCCAAACTCCCTGAAGGATCCCACCTTCCCCTTCCCTCCTCCTGTGCCTGCACTAGGGCTTGGGGCCCTCCTGGGCTGAGTTTGCCTGCAACACCTCTCCCGGCAGCTTTTGGCTTCATGGCTCTAGCTGGTTTTCAGTGCCTGGGTCTTTTATGTTCTTGATAATGTTTTTATAGAAACCTGTGCTTCGGCATTGCTTAATATAGGAGCAGTGCCTAGCAGAGTGACTCTGCTCAGTGGGAGACAGGGAGACCAAGCATATCTCTTCTGAGATATTCCTTTCTGGATCTACCAAAACCCCACAGTGTTATAGAAGTGCCACGGTATCCAAAAAACATTGAACCTTATGGACTGATGCTTGCTAGGATAACAGGGTCAGGGAAATCCCAGGAAAAGGGAGGTGGAAAGGACCTTGGGATAACCTTCACAGTAGCACCAGCTGAATACTGTTGCTCCAGGTAGGTGGTGGTCTTGCTTCTTGAAAAGACACCTTGATACAGGCACAATCTGCTCCTGCAATAGCCTATCTCTGCATTTTAGCAGCCTCGTCCCCTTGTACCCAGCGTTAGCCTCTCCTGCTGTGGTTTAAGCTCACGACTACTTATCTTACCTACCAGGAAGAAAAGCTATTCCTTCCTCTTTCTCTAAGCCTCCTCTGTACTTGGAGATTATAGCAATGTCCCACCTTTCCTCCAGCTGAGCAACCCCAACTTCTTCAGTCTTTCCTCAGAGGCATTGTTTTCTGGTCTTCTGATAATTCCCATCTCTATTCTGTGGACTAACTGCAAAAAAATCTCGTATGGGAAAATGTAGATTCAGACTTAGCAAAAGAATTGTGTGAATTTGTTACAATTCCAGGGAAGTGCTTCATTTCAAGATGTTCTAAATCCAATGGAATTGAAGCATGCATTTTCTGATTTTAAAAATGTAATGCTTTGATTCTTCCAGATGAAATGATTATTCATTTTTAAAAGTATGGTGATTTTTTGTCCTTTAAGACGTTACACTTTTGGAATAAAGATATTCCACCCGCAAAAAGCAAGAGACCCAGAGAACAAGGGTGGCTCCCTTTGGTCTGACCCGCTGGTATTGCGATGTTCCTAACACAAAATCCTGTTCAGAAATTTCATGGAGGCCCTGGTAAAATCCATCCAATCTTCTGCCTCCATTGGGCTGTTCCAGACAATTGTTGCTCTAATAATTAAAACGACACTGTGAACTTCCCCACTCACTTCTTGGAAACCCCACCACCTTAAGTTCAGAAACAAGAGTTGGCTCTGAACTGCCAGTGGGAAGAAAAGGATCTATGGTTTGGGAGAATTTTTGGTTCCTCCTAGATGGGGATGTGTGCCTGGGTGTCGGCGTTAACAAGGTGTGGGTCTTCTCAGAGATGCTGCCCTTCCAGCCCACACTTTATTGAGTGCTTCTGTGGCCAGGAGTGAACTGGGTGCACTGGGGAGATATGTTAAATCCAGAGGGGTGAGAAAAGCCCAGAAACGCCAGAATAGCCCCATAGAGTGGGACACGCTACTGTTCCTGCAGAAATAAATGGAAGGACAAGTAGCATCCAATGTGGCATAACAAAGCACCGGCGAAAGATAGGAGCGTAAAGAAAGAACCTATAGTGAAAAATGGAGAAGGGAAAGAGAACTAAACAAGAATATACAGTCAGTTAAGGCTTGCAGGGAAAAGATAAGGCCAGCTCAGAGAGCAGAAAGGCTTAAGGGGAATAAAAAGAGCTTTTACAATTATATCAGGGAAAAGGGAATACTAGAGAGAAAGTAGTTCCATTAATAAATGAAGAGGGAGACAAAATCAATGGTGTTGCTAAAATGGTAGAGCTACTGAACTCCTTTGCTCCAGCAGTATTTAACAAGGTGAGAAGAGAAGAGGGGCATAGAAGTTATAAAATAATGAGGGTTTTGACAGTGTGATTCTTCAGAGGAAAAGTGGTTTGAGGGAGAAGGCACCTTGGAAGGTGCAGGATGCCGTACAACAAATAGATGCGCATGCCCATGCCTTTTGGGAACTGCTCCATTAAATCATTGGCAATTACTTCTGGAGAATAATAGGAAAACAGGTAAGGACGGTCAAGCGAAATAGTTGAGCCTTGAGGAGAAAACCCCAGTGCTGTGGACACCAGTGGGAGTTTGCCGTGGCTTAGTTTGTAGGCAGTGAAGGACTATGAATTGTTGTTGACGTTGCCTTAATATCACATTCTTGCGAGCAAAGCAGGAATGCTACAGCAGGGTCTGTAGAGGCGTTGGGTCTGCCTGCAGGATGCAGCTCACGGCTGACCCGGGATGCACAGCACGGTGCTGTGCCGCATGGCCTTGCAAACGCTGTAACACGCAGATTTGGGATGAGAAATGCTACCTCCTCTCCTTTATACAAAGAATGACAAGTGATGAGCTGGAATTTCAGAAAGGGATGGGGTAATCAAAGGGAATTCTGGAAAAAGTTGATTTGTGGAATGTCGCAGAGAATAGTGAGATGCTAAAACCAAGCAGTGCTGGCCAAACTCTACACTGATTACGTCACTGTGGAGCCTTCCAGGGATTTTAGTGGGAAGCAAACAGAGTCCTGCAAAAAGCTTCAGAGAATTCCATTTCTGAGGAAGAAAACCACCCCATTTTGGGGCATTTCTCTGCTTGCCAAGGAGTCTGAAAAAAGAGAAATATGTAAAGAATGGCAGAAAAAAATCAGGTTGGTTTTTTTTTTTTCTTAGCAGGATATGGGTATTAAATCACTATTTTTAACTACAGTAATTTATTCAATTTATATTTGAAATGTAACGATCGTCACAGTTTGTCACTTCAGCTACCTATTGCAAAAATGCATTGTGATAGTCTTCACCGTAGTGAAATTAGAAAATGGTGCTTAGATAAAATGCAACCAGGAGTGACTGGCATGTGTAGGGGAAAGTGGCTGAGCTGCTTTAGTTCCACATGCCAAAAAAATCGGAGACGTTTTTCCCATCAAGTAGTCGGCCAGAGGCAGCTTCCCAGAAGTCTGAGGCATTTTAGCTGATAAATTCAGCTGATAAATTCAGCGTTTCAGTGGGTAAATTTCGGAAAGACAATCTTATAATGCAAGGCTTGTGTTCTGCCGTCTGCAAGCGCCTGCCAATCATTCCCGTCTGAGTAACTGGAACGCAAGCTGTGTGATGCTCAGCCATTTGCTCCCAGAGCAATGCTCAGGATCAAAGTTATGGTTTGGTTGCTCATCAGAGACCACCAGGCTAATTTTTCCCCTGTTCTCCCCATTTACTTTTTTTTTTTTATTTTTTGCATTTGTGTTTCTTAAGGTTCCTGAATGGGAATGGTATTTATCAGCACTGGCCTTCCAGCACACATCTGTGTGGGGCTTGGTCGCTGATCTTCACTTGTGGGCTCTGCATCCTTGAGATCATTGTACCTGTCATCATCTATGGGATGCACTTCGGTGTTATTTCCATTATTTCCATCTATCAGGGAAGGGTAAGTCTTTCAAGGTGTGTGATCTTATGGGTTCTTATGAACCCATCTCTTCTGAGCTAAGAACCGCTTCCATGGCAAATGTGGTCTCTGCTACGCCATCTGACACTGCTCCAAGCCACACAGATTGAGTTTTGGGGTATGATCAAAGCAGCCTGAACTCCTGATAATTAAAAGCTCTTGTGATGATGTTCACAACTTTACCACTCCCTCAAGGACCATTGAGCTTGCCTTCCCACAAAATCCCTCTCAATGCATGTGGGAATGGACTGTGATTCTTCTTGTAACAACGGCTGCTCAGATATTTTTGAGTTGAGGCAATTCCCGATCAGAAAAAGGCTTTTTGCCAAGAATCAAAGTTTTCTGTGGGAAGATTGATTTTCATGGAATTTCTTTCCAGGAAAATGAAATGAAATGCTTTCTTTGGTGACAAAGTTTATCTCTGCATCTGTCTCAGTGGCTCACAGGCTTCCCAGGAAGACCATGCAGTAGTTTAGGGGGATATGTCTGTCACAGTGCTTGATGGGTGGTGTTTTTGAGTGAGCCCTATTGAAGAACAGATGGGCCAGTGTAGGAGACACCTGTAGCTCAAGCTGGGATGGACCAGGAATATCAGTCCAAATTGCAATGTCCCATTCAGTATGTTTTTCTCAACTGTTCTTTCCAAGAGAAGGCTTCAGGATTTTGCCATTCATCCTTTCTTCACTATAAACCAGACTTAAATTGTTGGAGCTTTCCTCAGGTTGAAGATCCATGCTCTTTAGTCTTCTCTATTTGCATTGTTTCCTTAGCAAGAGATAAATGAAGGTCACATTGCAATGGACTCAACAGGAGCTCCACCTTCCTCCAGCGATGCAATGTTTGTACAGTGAATGCTTGAAGCATCTCCATCCCACTGCAAGGAAAATGTTTTCACCTCTGGCTGTTCCTACCGATGCCATTCCCCATGGCTGCCTTTCCCTGCCAGTAATCCCATAGGATTAGTAAAACCACTGGGACACAGTGTAGAACCTTTCTACTGCTATTGACAGAGGTCATGGGATGCTATGTCTCATGAGAGTTTGCCTCTGTAACATTAGGAAACTGTTTGGCCACAGCCCAATTTTTGTGTTGGAGGACCAATGTATGAGTGCTCCCCAAGACAACATGTGCAATGGAAACTGCTGAAAATAGACAGGAACAGATAAATCAGGGACGAGTGGCAACTCAGAATGCCCTCAGGTGGCTGAGGAGCAAGCTGCTTTCTCCATCAGTATCCGAGGCATGCAAAAGACTACGTCATCCCCAAAATAACGGGTAGTTCGCATTTCCCCACCGGTTACCTATCTGTTAGGTTTGTTGTAGAGAGCAGAGGTCAGGACAGTGTTTCTGCTGATGTTCTGCATGGCAGTCCCTTCTCCTCCCCCATTTAATTCTCTTGCATGAGATCTGTGTGGCAAGGGATGAATTTCAGCCATAAAGATTGCTAGACAGCGCCTGACTTTTACACCACTGGGGAAAGAAACAGCTTCCCAAAATGCTATTACAGGGTGCTGCAATCTCTCATCCTGCGTGTCCTAATACCTCCCAACCCACTAAAACAATGGCAGCCTCTCCCTGTCAGGTCACTTCAAAATGTGGTTTACAGTCTGCGATAAATAGCCCTGCACGGCACTATCATTAAGAAACTATTACAGAAATGGCTGGGCTTCCACTCCGCTGCGTCAATGCAGGAACTATATTTCCTATTTATTTGTTCCGTTTGTTTATTTTACTGGACCACCCCATGAACCTGGGAGAAACATGCTAGAAAAAAAAAATTATAGCAACGCCAACTATTCTGGGAGATACACGAGCCCCTCCATGTTTATCAGGTTGAGGGCACTGTATTTTGATGTCAATAAGCAATTTTTCCAGCCCGGTCTCCTGCCCGACCCTTTTAATCCATCAATATATTATTAGAGATAAAGTTGGTGGAAGCCTGCTGCAGTTAGAAGATAAATGACATCTCTGAAGTCAGGCATTAAAGACTAGATTAAGGCCTTGTGACACCGTTTTCAGTGCTCATCTGTGCACTTCTGTTCAACCTATCACACTGAGTGACAAGAAAGAAAAATAATGAACTGGGCCAAGGAAAGAAGAAGGGAAAAAAAGGCAGAAAGAGAGAGAGATTTTTTTCCCCCCTAACACACAAACTACATCAGTTCACACTCAGGATTAGACTGTATTTAAAAAAAGGGGAAGGGGGGAGGCTGAAACTGGATGGTACTGTACAGATTAAAATAGGAGAAAGGGAAAGCTGAATGAGGAATTGCACTCTTGGTTTTTTCTTGGGTTTATTTTATTATTTTATTCATTTCAGCATATAATTTAATTTCATTTCTTTATTTAATTTTATTTTTTCCTTGCAGGAGTGACCTAGTTGAGTTTACAGGATGCTAAAGGTTTTGTCTGAAGCTAAAGAAAATCCCATTTAGAACCAAGGAAATACATCCTTTCAAGAGACCAAGTTAAAAACGTCTGCAGACAGAGACCTCTTCTTCCTTGTTCCCATTACCACCCTTTGTCTTGATGCAGTCGTGGTGAGGTTTTACTTGAGTTGATTGTAACACCAGTTTTAAAGACATGTGTGCACGTATGTGTGTTTGTGTGTATTTTTCTCAGTATCTCGCCAGAACGTTACCACTGCCCTTTTCTTCATGTGCATAGCCCTTCAGATGAATAATATTACAAATGTCTCTTTAGAGACCAGCCATATTCTGCTGAAGATGAATATGACTTTTCTGTGGACTTACCCATTCCTTTTGTCCTCCCAAACTCTGGCCTCCTTCCAGCCTTTGGGCAGCACCGATGCCTTGGTTGAGCTCTGCTTCTCGGCATACTGCTTCTCAGCATCAGCATCAGCATTCCACCATCACGCTGTGGTGAGGAAGTCTTTGCCCTGTCTGTGTTAGAGAACAGAAGGTGACAAGTCAATGTAAGCGTCCTCCTCTTTCCACTGAGGTTGTGAGGCCATGCAATCAGCATAGCCCTTGGCCAGCGGCCTTGTGCTGCTCTGGTGCCATGTCTGGCTTCATGGCCCAAATTCAAGGCTGTTCCAGGCTCAGCAAGACATTGATCATGACATTTGGTCTCCTGGGGCTGCCTTGAGAAAGGCTGTTGCTCCTATTTTTGTGGGTCACCTGCTCAGTGTTATCACATCATGATGACAGCAGACCTGACAGCGGAAATAGTGGCTGGTCATTAAGATTCTGGCCTCATTTGGTGTGATATCTAGAGAAAACAGGACTATGATGTCAGAGTGAAGGAGGGAGGGAAGCAGAACTGAGGACAGCAGACCTCTCCCTGGTGTTGAAGGGGAGAGGGAAGGGAAGAGTGCATTTGTGTGGGCAGCTGGGCATTAGCCCCTCTGTGGACCTTTTCACCTAGATCCAGTAATTCACACTGCCCTTGGCCTCTTCCACTTTGAGATGCCAAGATGTCAGCCTTTGGCAGAATGAGCTGTCTGGAAGAAGAAACATATATGAGATGGGTTATGCATCCTCTGCCGGCGGAGTCTGGGCACTTCTGAGGAGCAGGGCTTTCTTTGGAAGAGACAATACAGGGGTTTCTGTGAGGAGAAAGGAGAAAGCTGCTTCTACCAAGCATCTATGTCCAGAAGCAAGGGCTGCACAGAGAATAATTTCCTCCAGGAGATCATTTCTTAGCCAGATCTGGCCACCCAGAGCAACTATCTCCCCAGCTGACAGGCCACTCACTCCTGTCCTTGCCAGGGGAAACATCTTTCCCTACCAGTCAGAAAGGGGGGAGAGATGCCTTGTCAAAGGACTTCATCCTTCAATTTGGGACAATTGCCCCCAGCAAGCAGCCTGGTGGAAGACCCTCCATCATGGCAGAGCACAGAGAATCCTGTGCTGAATCTAGCCTGGGATCTGATGTGCCTTGCCGGGGTTTCCATTCTGTACAGTATGTACATTGCTGCCGTCTTCTTCTTTTGAAGATATTTTTTAATGTCTTAAAAAAAAAAGATTACTTTGTTACAATCATTCAGCAAAGGGTTTCTGCGCCTGTAGAAAATATTAATAGGCTATTATGAGGTCCTACAACTAATTTTTCCACACATATCATCTGTCTTTGCATGGTTATTAAACTCCAACAATATTTCATGCAATGCTTTCCTGCTAAATTAATTTGGTTTCTTCTTCTCCTGCTTCTTTTTTTTTTCCTCCTTCCACAACCTTTAAAATTAAATTGAATCTTCATAATTATGGCTTTTTTGTTGTTCCTCATATCTTTTTCTTTTCAATTTTCCTATCAAAGTGGCTATACAGTTTAATAAAGATGTAAAGAAATAGAAATGAAAGTGTAGGGAACAGGAAGGGCTGTGTTGGGATCAGAGACGGGGGGCTTTGGAGGAGCTGGGAAATTTTGGAAAGGATGGGATTGAGGATTGGGTGGGGAGCTGAACAGCACCTTTCTGGGCTGGCTCCAGTTTACATGGAAAAAATGTGGGAGAAGTTCTTTTCTAGAAATGACTGGCTACATGAGAAAGTGGAGAAAAGGTGTTCCCAACAGGACTCATCCTGATTCATCCATCAATTCTGATGTTGGTCTGGTGCAGCATGGGGTCATCTGCAAGCCAAAGTGGTAAGAGGAAGTGCCCTGTGGGCAATGCCCCTTGATTGCATGAAGAAATGTCCTCATGAATGGTCAGACCCACCCTGCTGGGTGCAAGACTCTGAGGCTTCCTTGGGGTTATTCAGCCCACAAGTGCTTCCTCTCCTGTCATGGCCTCCCAAAAGGCTGGGGACATCCTTGGCAAGAAGACCATAGCTGAGGAAACAAGTGCTTTGTTGAACTGTAGGAGGATCTGGTGCAAAGTCCAAGCCCAGGATTTGCTGATGTCCTCTGATAATTGCCAGTATCTACTGGCATGGAGATTTTAATCATTTCCAAGTCTAAATGGTGCAGAGATGTACTGGTGCAGAGGTCTTCGGGCTGGAGAAGTTTGGTCAGACTACAGCTGACTGTTGTTTTCTTTACCAAGGATGCCCAATGGTCTCTCCTGGGAGATAAAGAAGTGGTAAATCTGCATTAGTTATTAATCTCAGTAAATTAGAGACTTTTACTCATTTTCCCCACTCCTTTTATCTGAGAAGCATTCCTCAGTAAGACTAGATCAATAGAGAAATAGAATAGAGTTATTCTCAATAAACAATAACTGTTCAACGGAGACATCAAAGTAACTCACACAGAACAGGATTTTTACCGTTTCCTGGAAGTGGTATTAGCAAACTTCCTCTGGGAGCTTGCCCCACAGATGGATTCTTAGGACTAAGAACATTATACTGCCACTTTGGTGGCCAGGTCACTGTGTCAGCTAAAACGTGAAACCAAAGAGAGCTTTCATGAAGGTCTGATCCAGTTAGGATTGGGCAGACTGCAATGGGACCACATCCTTTATGGAACAGACCAATATCTCATCTTCCTCAGGGGACAAAAATGGTGGCCAGGCTAAGCAGAAGTCAGCAGTAGGACTTCTTACTCAACTCGGCAGCAGCAAGCTGTTTAGTTTCAGGTTCATGGGCTGGGCTTGATAGAAAATGGTTGACGGAGCTGAATGCCCCAATGGGACCAAGGAGCTTGCTCTCAGACTGGTTCCACATGATGCCTAAGTCATGACTGCAGTTGGCCGTCTTTGGTGAGAGGCCCATGACCTGCCTCAGAAGAAACAACTGTTTTCATGGGTTGACATGTGCACTTACCAATAGGTGGCACCAATGGAACAGGAATGTGAAACTCCATGCAAATTTTTCTGGAGAAGAGGGTGCTGGGAATTTTGTCCTACATGGCTATAGACTTTTCTACAAACAAGGTATTGATTCTATACTCCTATCACAGTTGTAACATACTGGAATCTAGGATGATGTTAAGCAAAATACGACAATAGGAATCAACCCAAACTGCTTGTGATACTGCTAAATCTCTTGAATTTAGATTCACGTGCACGGAGGGTGATAAGTATTTAGCACACCATATTTAATAATGTGATCAGTTCTCATTTGTCATTCAGAGGCAAGTTGTTATTCAGATATGGCTCACATGATGATAAAGCCCCAGTTTTTCTTGAATGAAAGAAATTACTCATTTTCCAGAGTGGTAATTTCTAGAGTCACTGGATATCCAGCAGAGCCATTTGTGGTCCCATTCAGGAGGGACTGAACCTCCTTCTTCCAATGGAGCAGCAGCAAGAGAGGAAACAAAATGTGAGCCAGATCCTACACTCACTTGCACTGATTTTAGATAATTATTATTTTGCTTCATGGCATAGTGGCACCACCATGTTCTGGCTGTCTTCTGTAAAATTAGGGACCTCTACAATTTTTTGAAACTCACATGCAGAAAGGGCAAGATTGTGTGGTAAAACCCCAAACAAATGGTACCAGTTCCTCCATGCCTCTCCTGTCACCATGGGCTGACTATAACCTTGCTTGGATATTAACATTTGGTTTATGCCATGCATTTTATACAGTTTAAAAACAGTAGCCTTGTTTCCCAGTGTTTTGAAGATGATGAACATTATCCTTCACATCCCTTTGCTCATCAGCCATGTGTTTATATACCAAGCATCTGGCTACATTATTATTTATATTACAGGAGACAACCAAAAAAACCCTCAACAACCTCCAAGGAAATCAAAACACATTTGGGCCAAACGAAAGTGAAATGCTAATTTTCCCCCTATGAACCACCGTCACAGCAAAATATTTACTGTTTATGATTATGCAGGCTTCTCGTGCTAAGTTTTTTACTGTGAGATTTATGGGCATATTTGCATTTATAATATGTCAAAAGTTCCTCAAATTGTGACAATAGTTGTTTAAGGAATAATTTAGTGGTGAACTATGAAAAAAAAAATTGAAAACTAAGAGCTTTGGTCCAGGCTTGTAAAGCAATGCCAAAATGGATGTCATTGATTCCTCTCTGCATTTCCTGTTGCTGCCGCCAGTGTTGCTTGTTGTAGTGTAGATGGGATGGTGGCATGGTTTTAGTTTAGATAAGTTAGCTTAGGCTGCTATAAATTCTGTCTAAAACTCTGTTACAAGTGGACCTTGAATATCTGTAGGTTTTTTCTGTGGAGCTGAAGGAGGAAAATCTGTTTGCGGTTTCCGGGTGAAGCTGATGTCCTCCCCAGCTGGTTGGTCTGTCACTATGGAGGTGGTACAGAAGACAGCCCAGGCCTCGTGGTAGGCAAGTCGGCATGTTTGGTCCTAGACCAGGTAGGAGTCAGGTTTTACCAATGTTCCTGCAGTTTTCCTTTCTCCCGGTTGCAGGTGTCATCCAAGCTCCTTTCTTTATCTCAACCCTGTCCAACCATGCATGGAAACTTGGATGCACCAGTGGTGCAATCCTTCACACTGGCACTTGAAGTTGCACAAAATTAATTCCCTCCTGATCACCGCTGACTTTTAGCCCTGAGTTTGAAAGACTTTTCCCAAAGAAACTCTGGGAATTCAACCCATGTCCGGAAACCTCTTTTCCTTTTGGTGTGTTGATTCCTTCTGCATCCCAGAGTGGTCTCTCCCCTTCCCACAGCGCTGGGATGTGCCATGCTTCCCTTTGGTGAACACCCACCCCATTCTACTGACAGCCTGCAGGCTCTTCCCCACTGCTGGTCAGCATCTCATGAAAGAGACCCCACTGATTAAATTGTCATCAGGAAAACAAACCATATAATCAAGTTCTGCAAAAGCTGGTCCATCACAGACAGAAAAAACAGAGGCTTTCTTGAAACATAATATAGCATCCTGAGAACGAGTGTGTGTGTCTGTGGGGTGGGAGGGAAAGAGCGGGCGTGGGGTTAGGCATGAGCATTTGCAATCAGGTACTCATCAGGCTTCAGATCTAGCTCCATTTTCTGTTCAGCGTTTAACAAATCAAGGAAGAAATGCCCCTTCCTGGGGTCAGAGATAAATCTTCTACCCTGGACAAAGGGTAGATCTCCTTGTCAGTGAACTGATTTATTGTGACCTTATAGTCAGACTCTCTAATTTCTGCGTGTGGCTATAGGCGCTACCGGTGATTTGTTTCCTCTCTCGATATTCTCTGGCTGCTCAGTAACAGGGACCACTGCCACCTTTTTGGGGGCAAGGCTATATTTCTGCCTGGGTTAGCTCTGCAGGTGGCTCAGCTAGGATGACTTTGGTGTTAATGGGTTTACTGTGCCTGGGAGTTGAGTTCCCTACTCTAAGGCTATAGCAGACATGAGAAGAGCTGGAAGGGTCTTAAACAGGTCCATGAGGAAGACACAGACCAAACCTAGAGCTACAAGGGCTTAGAGAGAATCACCCTTTGGTGGTTCCTCCCACTGCTGGTTTGACCAGGAACATGTTGCAAAGGAGCAAGCATATCTTGACTTGCCAACGGTGAAGAACCAAAAACTCACCTTGTTGCTCATCCCAGCTGGCATTTATTCCTTCAGGTAAAAATTAATTTCCTGCTTAAACTTAGGTTTAGCTTCTATTCACTGGCCTTTCAGCCTTGCCCTGTTCTCCAATGGGAAGGTGCCTAGAGGCCCTCAAGGACAGGTGTCTCCTTTTTCTTTCTGATACACTGAAGAATTTCTGTTCCCCAAGCATGTTCCCCAGCCCTTCAGCAACCGTGATGCCTTTGTTCCTTCTGCAGCTGCACAGTGTCCTTTGTGAAGCCCAGAGCTGGACCTTGTTCATTCCCCAAGGCCAAACACTGAGATGAATCACCTCCTTGGACACTAGTCCTCACTCACACTCCCAGGCTCTCCACTGGCACATTCATCTGCTGCTAGGCTCTTCAGAGCTAATCCAAAGAGGAGTACCTAAGGTTTCAGGGGCAAATATTGAAAGGAGACTTTTTCTTTGCCCTCACTGGGCATCTAAAGGGGTTCAGGTGCACCTTGTACGTTCTCAGCTCAGCATGATGAGAAGAATGGTGGGCGTGCAAACAGGCAGATGTGGCGGGAGTTTCCATCACTGCCAGTAAAAGTCCGCATCATCTTAAACCGGTGCAGCTTTTCTGTAACTTGCATAAATTGCCTAGTACCTAAGCTACCTAAAATGTATTTCAGAGGGCTTGGTACAGCAGAGCCTTGATCTCTGTCAGAACTCCTATCATGAACGATTGTGAGAATTCATTATACTATATTTATTTTTGGAGGAAAAAAATACCACAGGTAATAGTATTTATCTGTATTTTATACAGTGCTTCTAAAACACAGATCCCGGCAATGCAAATCCACGTTTCATGCAAAACTCTTCCGAAGCACATTGCTTTGTGCAGAAACCTCCAAGCCCAACACTACCCTATCTCTTCCTTCTTTACAAACATACAAAGGGATAATAAAATAGCTAAGAAGGAAGAGCACTAAAATTCCGTGCCCTGAGGGAGAAAATGGCATATATTGCCCTGAGCCTTTAGCTGAGGCCAAAATATATAGAGAGAGACTTGGGAACTATTTTCTTTCCTAGTGCAATATTTTACCTCTATTGCCCTCAGAACCAGTCAATATTTGTATAATATATATATAAAAATAACCTTAGATAGATGGATAAAAACCAAGTAAAATTCACCTCGGAAAGGCTTTTATTCCAACTGGAAAATTGCCCTGCAAATGTACTCAACACAATACCCACTACTTCACTTGAAAGTGACAGTTGCAGCTGTTAACGTGGCTACATTATCTCATCTTAGGAGACAAATTTCAGGCTATATTTCACTGTAGCCTGGTAACGTATATATGCCCTAAAGACTGCTCTAGCTAGATCTGTCTTGCTGTATAGATTTCAGATATGGATGTATACTTCCCAGGGTTTTTCCCTTCCCCCTTGCTAGTTAGGGAGTGCAGAAGGTTAATAAAACATCACAGTGTTTCTGTCATCATGCCCATTTTGGTAGAGGGGCAAGGAGCAGAAGGGAGAGGAGCCTGCCAGCATCCTACTTGGGGTGCCTGCTTCCCAGGGATGAAGGAGGAAGGGGATTGGCACCTCTGTACCCAGGAGCCATGCTTTGCATCCCCCACCTATGTGGTATCATGGGCACAGAGGTGAGGGAGAAGATGACAGAGATTTGCTAATGCCCCCTTTTTAATGCCCCTGCCAAGCTCAGTAGCTGCCTGCTCTGACTCGTGCATGGCTCCCGATGGGATTTCCAGAGCTCTTCCTCCTTGTTAACCCTAGATCTTTTTGCAAATCTGAACTGAGGGTTATAATGAGGAATTCTGGGACTGTCAGGAAAGAAAATATGTAAGTAAGTAGGGAAAAAAAAAATTCATTTATTAGGATTTTAAATAGTCTCATGAGTCTCTCCATTATTTGAGACACTTAAGATAGCTTGACAAAGCCCTGGAGAATATACAGAAAGCTAGACAGGGACCTTTGATGGATTTTAAAAACTATCTAATGCGTCTTTTCCAACTCTATCCACTAAAAAATGACTAATTGGTTGCTGTTCTTCATTACTGCGATTATAACAGTGTCCTGAAAGCGCCTGGCACTCCCACATGTGAGATGCTGTCTGTTCATCCTCAGCTGAGTGTGGGTTCCTGCTTTTTGTCATTAATTTTCAAGGCAAACATCTGTGCCGTGCGCTGCAATGCCTGTACAGCATCTTTCCTGAGGAGACTTGGTGCTTCTGCACACGGTGGCACGGCGCTGGGTAACGCAGGACCTCTCCATGGGGAGCTGAGGTGGGGGTTCATGGTTGGCATCACTTCTCAGCTCCAAGGCAATCACCTTGGAGGAGTCTGGGCAGCTTTCTGTGCTGCAGCTGGGGCAATAACTCCCTCCCGTGGATCGGGGCTAACCTGGAGGCTGGCTGCCTCTGGCCAGGAGCTCTCTTCTTTATGCTCCCCCATGACTTTTTAAAGGCTTGGGGAAGGGGTACAGTGGAAAGAGGTCTCTCTTGCTAAAGTGCTTTGCCTCAGTGAGCTTTCAGCCTGTGACTACAGCATGTGCCTTCCAGCATGGCTTTATAGCGCCAGAAGTGGCTATCGCAGGGAGATGAAGAAGACTAGCAATTATCGAGGAGCTGAAAACCCCTGTGAAAGCCCAGGGCAGCTCACATGGTTTGGATGAACCAAGGAACAACAAAGCTGATGAGCACCTGTAGCCACACACCTTCTGCTCAATGAGGCGAAGAGGGAAAAAGTTTACAGGCAGCTCTGAGTAAAGTTAAAAAATAAAAAATCATGCAAGCGTTTTTATCTGGCTAATTTTCTTTCCCAGAATTAGTTGTTTGAATGGAGAAACCTGCTGGAGCAAGAAGTGAGAAAAGCCTTGGACGGAGTGGCTGCGCCTCCCAGGCCCTGAAATTTAAGATCTTTATAAATGATCTGTTAAAACTATAGTGACGATAAGCTTATGAATCATGATCTATATTAATCAGGGCTGCTGATACGGAAAGATTAATTGAAACGTGCAGTTCTACACAAATGATAAAGTGGTAACAATTTAATATCAGACAAGGAGAGTGAAGAAATTACACTCCAAGCTTCATGCATCATTACTATGGATATTAATATTTTACACAGCGCAACAGCATCGGGAATCATAATGAAAATCCATAACTAGTGCACAGACATGATTAAATACAACAGTCTTTAGGTGCTGTTTGGTGACGGGGGCTTAGCCATATTTCACTCCTGCTGCCGGTGATTCGAGTGATAGAGTCTAGACGTGGGTGATTAAAAAGTGTTCCTCCTAAAGGCTGTTAACCTTTTACTACTGAAATGAATTTCTTTGATTTTTAAATTATGCCGCTCACTCTGTGTTTTTTTTTTTTTTTCCCAAATCAAAACCTTGTCCAGAATATCGATAGAGCGGGTTCCCCAGGCAGTTGACAAAGCAGAAGTAAAGCACCATGAAGCAGACACGGAGGGTATTTAAGGGTGGGAAGGAAAAAGGGGGATGGGAGGCGGGGGGAGAATACAGGTTAAAAAAAACAGGTTTTCAGTGCTTATCATTATGGCGGTGCATATATTAGATGCAATACCCGGTGCTGCGGTGGGCCATAAAGGTTTTATCCACAGGAGTGTGGAATGGGCGCATTACTCACAAGTGGCAACAGCACCAGTGAGTTATGCACCTCATTCCCAGCCCACACCGATAAAAACTTTATGCTGCACCATGCCATGACGTCTTTTCTCGATGTGGGATTCATCAGCTCTAATGGTGGCTGGATCAGGCCCTTGAGTGAAATGCAGCATGTGGAGGAAAGTGAGCTCTGACTCAGCAGTGCAAAAAAAACCCTCTTTTTTTTTTTTGAGAAAATGCTTGGGTTCCTGTTCAAATCCTCCAAGCTCAGAGCTTGAAGAAATGGCATCTTTTCCATCTGGCCTTTCTGGAGTGATGAGAAGGGTCCAACTTGGCCTTTATGTTATTTGAGCTGTTAAAAAAGCCTGGTGTTGCCATCTTGGACTACACTAGTGACTGTTAGAGGTGTCCCACCCATAGTGCCCCATCCATCAGGCTCCTGGCTCTGCAGTGGTATGGGATGCCAATCTGCAGTTTCCATGGCTGTTGGTGATGGGGGTGACTTTGAAGAGGAAGTCCAACAGGTGGGAGAGGGTTTGGAGAAGCCACACAGCTTAGCTGGTTTAGATGGTGTTCGTCTGAAAGTAATTGTAGGTCTGTCTTACAGCAGATCATGAGACTGGTAAAGGTGCAATAACAGGTAGGCGTGCGTGAATTGCATTCTTGTGCCATTGGAAGTTTGACTCCTTATGAGTAGAATAAACAGTGACCAGCTATCACCAATCACATCCTAATTCAATAATGTGCATGCCAATGAACATTTAAAACCCATTAAGACAAAATATTTCCTTGTGCTTTGTAGAATCAAAATGTTTCATGTTCCCTAGAGATCTTGCTTGAGTGCTGGTAGCTTCAGTCTGAGGTTCTGTGCCAGAGCCCAGAGGTCACAACTCTCAGACCTTGGACCTTGTTTGGCCCATTTCTCAGAGCTCCACTGCTGGCTGTGTAACTCACTGATGTTCTGCATGTTTAAAAAAAAAAATAAATTAAAAAAATATAAAGGAAAAAGATATTTTCTAGATTCCATAGCTGGAGAAAAATCCATCCATCTCTCCAGCTACTCTACAGACATTTGTGGGCACAATGCTGCCTGTGCTTTTATTCTTGAGAAAGAGCCCCAAAGCAGCTTTTTGTCAGCAGAAAGAAGAAACTAGAAGTTAGCATTTCACAGATAGTGAAAACCTCTCTTCTTGACCAAAAAAAAAAAAAAGAGAGAGAGAGTATGGCCAGAATTTGGATGTCCTTTCCTCTGTGGTTTTCATGGCCAGTAACACGTTCACTCTGAAGGAGTGCCAACATGCAGAACCATGGAAGACAATAGTCTATGGGAAGCATACAGGAACAGATCAGAGGTTTCTGGGAATACTTAAT
Organism: Eurystomus gularis; assembly: GCA_013400335.1. Taxonomy (NCBI): domain Eukaryota; kingdom Metazoa; phylum Chordata; class Aves; order Coraciiformes; family Coraciidae; genus Eurystomus; species Eurystomus gularis. The sequence goes on along the minus strand of VZZY01006208.1, from coordinate 86,137 downwards.
CTCGGTTGTAATGTCTTGAATGGGAAATGGAGAAGCCTGGGATGTAGAAAGACTTTCACTGGCCAGGATCTTGGGTGTTAACGTTGATTGTTGGTCACTTTCAGCCATGTGGTAGACAGTGCCCAAGACATGGACTTGCAACCTGAGTTACTGCAAAGCAGGTCATGCCATAGGACCCATAAATAACGTGGGTACAAAGCTCTTTCCTGAAGCAGAAAAATGCTGGAAGGACAACAGGAGATGCTTTGCTTTATGGGGGAGGGGAGGTAGGTGGTCAAATACCAAGGTGATGGGCATAGCACCTGTACCAGGCTAGAGGACGTGCAACAGCAAAGACATGGCAAGGGGGTGGGGGTAGAAAGGAGGCTAACAAAGCTTTGGTGCTTCCCTAGTCACTTGAACTGGGGATCCTTCGGATGCACCTCACCTTCCCCTCTCCCTCCAGAGGTTTGAAAACACAAGGCTGAGAGAGAGCAGCTCATAATCGATGATATTAATTAATAGATGAATGGCAGAGAGGCGCGAGTATTGCCCCACAACTGAAAAGCAAATCCCAGCCAAGGGAAAAAACGGCAAAACTGTAGCAGCTTCTACTCCGTTACCCTTGAGATTTGGCTCCAGATTCAAAGGATAGGCAGGCGGAGAGGGAGGTTGGGAGGAGGCGGGTGAGGGGGGGAGTTGGCTCATATTCTGCTGTGACCCAATTCCATACAAAGCATCCTGTAACAAAACACGTCTCTATCTACAAAGTACAAGTAATCTTTGTTTTCAGTACAATACTTATCTGCATTTAGACCGACGATGGCAGTGCTTGGCTTATTTTTCATGGATCCAGTTATCCTTTTTATCCTTGCGAGCATGTGTAAGTGTGTGTGCGTCTGTGTCTCCTCCTCTCCATCCTCCTTGTTGCCTCTTGTGCCTGTGCCAGCAGAGCAGTGCTCGTAGGGTGCTGTTAGACATCAGCAGAGGTGGAAATATTGAAGGTCAGTGCCAGTTAGGGGCTTTCAGGCTGCCCGAATTATTTGATGCCTTGGGAAAGGGTGAACTTGGAACCTAGTATTTACGGCATCGATCTACATCCTGAGGATCCCTTGGGGTGCCACCAGAGGCAGGGAAATGTTAGTACATGGGGCACCAGGCTGTGAGTTGGGAGATGCTTGTGCTGACAGAGCTGCTGCCAGTTTGCCATCTGCGTCACCTCCAAGCCTTTGCATATTCATCCCTGTTGGTAACTTCTAGTAGGGATGGTCTTCTGCTATTTGTCTTGACAGTACCTTCCAGCAAGGAACCCTTTGGCAGGGCTATCTTCAGGTACTACTGTAGAGCAAAGACCATACTGAATGGTCTCTGAGAGACCAGTGTTCCAGCCCCCACCATACAGAGTCACAAAGGGTAGCCTGACACTAATTCTGACCATCCAAGTAGTGCTGGCTTCTCCAGTTGTGCCAAAGGGTGATGGTATGTCACCAACTCCTATCATTGTTTCCCCATGCTTCCAGTCATGCAACAGGTCATACTTGGAAAGTTCCCGTCTCTTAAACTCACTGGTATGAGTGAGTTTCTCCCTTCAAGTCACCAAAGAGATGGGTTTCCACTCTATAAGATACACCAAGACACCACTGGACTAACAGCCTTCATACACATAGCAAGGAAGAGTCATTTCCCACCAGAGGAACCAGCACAGGGACATTCCCTGGTTGTGGTAATGCCACAAGCAAGACATGAGAAATGTAAACCCCCTCAAAATTTTAAAAACCTATGAAATGTGGCAAGACTATGTGAATGCTTGGCTGCAGAGGTATCTGCCTTTGCAGTCAGTTGGACTTAGTCTTCATGAACTGAATTCTGAACTCATCATGCAGTCCACAAGCCATTCTGCCTTAGTGAAGAGTTTCTGTCTCCTCTCTTTCATCTTTTATTACAGAGCACTCACACAATCCTCACCAGTAGGTTTCTGGATATTTCAGGAGTCCCCTCCTATATCCCAGAGAGGGAACTAAGATGTGGAAAGCAGAGGTGTCCTGGTCACCCAGTAGCACAATGGAAATGATCTGTTAAGTGGGACTTTCATGTGCAACCAACAGTGATACCAACAAGGCTCATAGGAGGTCTAAAAACCATGACCTATGAAGGAGGGTTGGAAAGTGTACAATTGTCCAATCTAAAGTATATACTGATTTGAGGATTGTAGAAATATCTAGATGGCTGTTTGAGGGCTGGCCCAGCTCTGTGATATTGACTCCCCTGTATTCTTTAAATCCTGGCCTTGTTTTTAATTCTTATCCCCTACTTTCTTGCTTTAATATTTTCTATGTTCAGCTGCTACTGAATTTCAGTTTTGTTTCTTATATTTAATCCTTGGTTTTCATCTGAATCCAGCCCTAGAGAATATCGATATTTTAAATAAGAATAAGAACAAATACAGAATGTAATACATGTAATTCCATAGTAATCATGTGTTTTACAGGCAGTTGACAAATTTGCTCAGCTGGAAGTAAATACACTCATCTCCCTCCATCCTTGCCACCAACGTCCTCTGTTTATTTGGTAATCAGTGCGACCTCCTCCCCAGAGAGCTACCTGAATTGGTGCTGATAGGCAGATGACTCCCTTGTTCTAGTTCTTCCCCTTACTTCTGTATTTCCACCTGGTGATTCTTCACCCCTGGCAATCCCTTGAATTGCTTGTCAGCTTTTGGGAAAGGATCTCTAGGCTCTTCTTTTGTTTAGTCTGCCCCACTGTGGAAATAACAATGTTTTTGAACCTCTACTCCTGTCTGGATAGGCATAGAAGTGGTGGATGGAGTTCGGGTTGAATATGATTTTCAGATTCAAGCTCTCCTCTACAAAGGAATCTGCTCACTGGAAATAAATGGGTATTTTCCGTGAGTTATAATGGTGCAGTCTGAGGTTTCTGGTCAGATTTCAGGATTATCTAATGAAGTAATTCTTCAGATAGTCCTGGAAATATCAGCTACTCATATTCACACTGGATATTTACTGTTATTATTTTTCATGTATAAACCTCACACATAAAGTATGGGTTTTTTTCTGCTTCAGAGCTCAACTGGAAGATGGACCCCTTTATGGTGAGAAATATGGGAAGATGTTAGCATTACCACTAGAAGTCTATTTTTTTTACCGTGTTAGCACATGTGTGGAAGGGGTGAAACTTGCCCGCTCAGCAGGGTCTGAAGGCTTTGGGTGGAAGTGGTCTTCTCCATGGAATTTTGCTGGGGCTCATTTGGGCACTTCCAGTGTGCTGCCACCAGTGCTCCTGGTATCAAGGTGATCTTTCAAATATTCCCAGATGAATATGCAAGCTCCCTTGTGGCTTCAGAAGTAGCATCAAGGAGATATTTGTATTCATCAAATGAAGGAAGAGAAAAGGCATTTAAGATCTTTTAAGAATGATTAGTGGTTGATAAAACTTTTATGTAACTTTTTGGTAGAAGATAGCGGAGACTAAAACTTTGAGGAAAAATGACAGTTTAAAAAAAGTTTCAATCTGATTTTTTTGACCGTATTTCAAGTGCTCCAACAAACTTTTTTTACAACACTCTTCTCAAAATAAAAACATTTCTGGCTGTGAGATAAGTGGACAGATTTGGGCAAACATTCATGAGCAAATAATTCAACCTGGGTGTTGGGTAAATGGTGAGCCAAATGTTGACAACACATCCTTTATAATCCACTAAATCATGCAAAACATCAAAGACAACCTGATTCTGGTGGGCAAAAAGTAAAGAAATTAATTAAAATGCTCACAAGGTGCAAAAGAGCTGAAAAGAAGAATGAAAGAGAGGAAAAGTTCCATTAAAATTGTCAGAGCAGGCATCGGTTTTTTTTCCTTTAAAACTTACATTTTTTGTGTAGTTTGATTTGTTGTGACAAAAAAAACCTCCAAAACTGGCAACACATATCAACCATCATTAACTGAAAGGGAATCTGAGTCGGGGCTGTGAGGTGACCAGAAGATAGCAGTGAAGAAGAGGAGGGGTGAGAGGAGTTCCCAGCTGTGACCATGCTGAATCACAGCGGACCCTGTGCTCAGCACAGGACAGGCAGGAATGTGGTTGCAGACTAAGAAAGCATGATCTTCCAGGAAAGGCTCACCTGGAGAAGAAAGAGGTGGGTTGAGGAGAATGGTAAGATCATTCCTCCTGCTCATTTCCTCTCTGGATAGTCTTCTGCTTGCTCAAAGGTTGCTGAAAGGAGAAAGACAAGAAATTATTCATTGTGTCTGCTGGGGATAGGAAGAGAAGTAACAGCCCTAAATTGCAGCATGGAAGATTAAATTCAGATGCTCAGAAAAACACATTGGTGCTAAGGGCAGAGAAGCACTGGAATAAACTTCCTGAAGAAGTGGCAGAGTGGCCAATATGGGATGTTTTTAGGAAGAGGTTAGATGAACATTCCTCAGGGATACTTTAGATCTGCATGATCCTGCCCTGGGCAGGGGCAAGGGGTTAAATGGCACCTCACGTCCCTCCCAGCCCATCCAAAGCCTTTTGGGGAATTTGTTCTGATGTTGGAGCAAGCAAGTCAGACAGAGCCATGGCAGGACAGTAGCTGCTGGCAGAGGGGGCTTCTCAGAGTCCCTGAGAGAAGGTGACATGAAAAGGCTATCAAGTGGGGGAGAAAGCCATCAGACACATAGCACCAGGGTCAAAGCAGCATGTCTCACAGCCCTGACACCTCAGTCTTGTGCTGTGTTTTGCCTCCAGTAGCTCCAGGGCCTCTGCAAGACAGACAGCAGTAGCCCCCAAGACCAAGAATGAGGCCATCAGGACTGCCCACTCATCTACTGTGGAGATGACCTCCTGTAGTGGTTACACTTCAGTAGAAGAGGGTATCAAGAAGATGCTTGTGAATGCAGAAGAGGAGTTTTCCAAAGACGAGAGCCCTCTTCCATCCATAGATTTCACCACCAAAAAAAGCCAGGAAAGAGCCCCAGCTCTGGTCCACCCAAATCCAGTGGCAGATTTCAGCTTTCTTCCTCCAGCAAGTTGCTCAGACATGCTTCAAAGCAGGGACAGAGAGCTGTGACTGCAGTTCCTAAAAATTCAGGAGGTATTCAGATATCAAATGGTGCCGAGCTGTTAGCATCTGCATGCATGAGAGGGATCAAGGCGTGCAAGAAGTTCTGTGTTGCTTCTCCCCACCACACTGGGGTTAGCAGCTTGGGACTTTCACAGAGTGCTGGGATACTGGGAATAAAGAGATGGACCACTTTTCCAAGGGGACAGAGAAAATGAGAGAGAGGGAGGCAGGGGAAGGAGGGGCTGGGGAGAAAACGGGAGAGAGAAAGAGAGAGAGTGCAGGGAGGAGGGGAAATGAAAGGATATTATTTTTTTTGTATCTGTCATTTCCCTGCTATCTCCCATATGACTTCTTAATCCATCAGAATGCTGGGAAGATAATGTTTTGGGCGAAATAACATGAGAGAGAGGATAGACTCCCAAGGACCAATATCTTTATTGCTCGGAGGATAAACGGATTATGTCAGCCATTTTCTGTTGCTGACAGCTTTTCTTATTAACCGATTTTATTTTTTAATCTTCCAGGGAAGAAATATGGTTTTATGTCACAATAAAACGCCGGTCACATCTAATTCTGCCCTCAAACAAACAGATTTCTGAAAGCCTTGCAGAGAAATTTGAAATAACTTTAAAGAGGGGGTTTTTGGATAAAGTCTTTATCCAGAGGCTTGTTCAACCGCAGTGTAAAAGGTTTAGAGAGAGTGAGAGAGGGAGTGAGAGAGAAAGGGAGGGAGGGAGAGGGAGAGAAAAGTCCCTCACAGTTGTTTTTCCTGGTTGATCCCTATTAAAAGAAACTCTTCATTGTGGTGTACTCAAGGAAATACAGCTCAGACGAAAAGAGTCACATGAATGTTAACAAATATGGCTATTTGTGTGGCTTACGCGCTGCGCTGGGCTTAGAGATGTTGTGCGTGACACTCAGAGAATGAAGGAAGCAATCATTAGCATCCCAGCAACCTGCTTAGCCACCCGCTTTCATACTCCCCCTTTTGATCTGACACTTTTTTTCCTTCAGTTTTGCTGGGATTACCACAGAAGATGCTAATAAAGTATCACACACGTTGTAGGCAGCGCGATAAGAAAGTCTGCTCCGGCAAAACTTCAGAGTTGCAAGCCAAGCAGCCTTTGTACTTGTTGCTGGGTTCCCAGTGCAAACCTGAAAGTTGGGAGGGTTTCGTTTAATTCCCCTTTTCCTACTCCCCCCAAAAATCTTCTGCAGATGGATCCTGCATATATCATGTGCATCTCCTACGGGTATTTAGAGCAGGTTCCGTAAAGCTGATCGTATCCCAGTTTCTCATGGACATTTCTTTTCTCCATTGACTAAGGGAAATCAGGGGAAGCCAAGTCTCCTGCCCAAATTTACTGCTACTCCCCAGAGAGGGGCCTTACTGCTCTGCCTTTCCCTATCTTCTTTTTTTCAGTAAACACACCCTCTGCTCCTTGGTTATACTGGGTTCACACAAAGGTTTTTAGAAGTCTTAATGCACACCAAAGAAATGAACTTGCCTGTCTCTCAGCATCTTTTTTTGGCACTCTAGTGACCCTAAAACATCAGCTACCATCCCAAGGAGTAGTCACAAGGAATTAAAACTCAGCAGCATTGCTTGGTGTTGTTCTGTTATCAATTTTTCTGGTTTTTTTCTGAATTGTAAGTTCCCACTGTGCTGGGTCCTATACAAGTATGCCTTGGCAGGCTTTCCCCATTCTAAAGAGCTTACAGCCTGAACAAAAACCAGAAGCATTAATAGCTTTTGTTTTTCCAGTGACGTGACGAGGCACTAAAAAATAAATGCCCTACCTTCTTTAGGAGGCACTTCCCCAGCACAGAGGTGTCAGCATGCTGTGAGGGAATGCTGTGATAGCAGATCATGGTGCACGGACGACCCACGCCAGGACAAGGGGTGGTTTGCAGGTTCACCACTAGTGCACCAAAGGGGTTCACCAGCACAGTTCTACTGGCTGCTGGCAGAGCTTTGCTGGCAGCATCTCCTGCACACTGGCTGCATCCTTGTCATCCTCACTCAGCATCTCATCCTCAAGCCCAGACTCCCTCTTTGCCCAAAATATTGGGTGTTTAAAGCCAAGAGAGAAACAAAGAGGAATGACTGCTTTGCCCAAACAGGCCAGGGTTGCCGACCTCCTGCACTCCATTCACCAAACCTGACGGGTGATGGAGATAAGACCAGCCGCAATGCGAACCACAGAGCTTGAAAGGCACGAAGCCAGAGCCGCCTGCTCTGGCCTATAATATGTTAAAGACAGATGGAATATCCCAGTCTGTGATCTCTACTCTGAAATGGATGTAAAAATAACCACCTTAATAATTAGTGAAGCTCTACCCTGCTCCCCACAAAGCATTTATGCTGATGAGGAAAGCAAGTTCATAGAATCACAGAACCTTTAAGATCATTGAGTCCAACCATTAACCTAACTCTACCAAGTCCACTGCTGAACCATGTCCCTAAGCACCACATCTACACAACTTTTAAGTATGTCCAGGGATGATGATTCAACTGCTTCCCTAGACAGCCTGTTCCAGTGCTTGATAACCTTTTCTGTGAAGAAATTTTTCCTATAATACAACCTAAACCTCCTCTTGTGCAACTTGAGGCTATTTCCTCTTGTCTTATTCATTATTGCCTGTGAAAAGAGACCAGCACCCTCCTCTCTACAACCTAATTTCAGGGAATCATAGAGAGTGAGAAGGTCTCCCCTCAGCCTTCTTTTCTTTAGATTAAATAGCCCCAGTTCCCTTGGCCACTCCTCATAATGTCCCCCATGACAGGGACATGTCTTTTTTTCTTTACTGAAGCTGTTTTGATGCAAAGGGTAGTCCAGCTTAGCCTTGGCAACACCTCCAAGCTAGGGGAACCACCATCCTTGCCATTATTCAGTTTCTCCTGCGGAGCATCATACCCATTTCGCAAGGGCATCTTTGAAGGTGGGGTAGTTACTCGGGGGACATTCCTGCCACGCCTGGCAGGAACCTGTCACCACCATTGCTCCCTATCCTCTAAGTCATCATGTTTAGCTAGGTGGGGAGAGGATAGGGAGCCCACTCTGTCCTGAGCTCTGTCTAGCTGTTGGACCTGTTTCAGGAATGTAGGATGTGGCTCTAACAGTCTGTCTCACCCTCACAGTCCCTGATGGTCCTCAGCCCACTCATCTCTTCCTGGAGCTCCATCACTAAGCAGAGGACTTCGTCTACCTGGAAACACCTCCCACAGGTGTGCTCACCACTGCTGTCCAGTACTGCCAAGAGATCAGGGAAGACCTTGTAGCCTGACACCTGGGTGGCAGCGTGTTCCCACCAGAGCTCCATCTGGAAAGCTGCATCTGTCCTGGTGGGTGCAGAGCATAGGGACACCATGGCTTTCTACTGGGCAGATACTGTTGCTCCCTGGCCAAGCTGGAAGAGCTTCAGTGCCCTTCCTGCACACCCTTCTGTGAAAACTATCTGCTACACTAACTATCTGCTGAGCTAACTAGCTGACATGTTAACTAAGATGAGGATGTCCATCCAGCCTGTCCCCCACCAGGCTTGGTCCGTTGAGGACTTGCCCTGTGTGGGGATGGTGCCAGGAGCTGGTCCCCACAGACCTAACTTTTGGGATTTTACCTTGATTCCTGCTGCAGGAATGAGGTCAGCCCTGTCCTAGGCAATAGCAAGAGACCAACGCTTCAAATGGACCAGCCAGCTCAGCTACTTGCTGGGAATGCCACTTTCCCAATCAATGGCAGAGGGCTCCTCCTCTCCTCTTGGATTTTGGCATGGATTATCCCTAAGAACAATTGAAGTTTAACCTGTCCCTAAGAAGTTTTTGCTGTAACTCTTCCCTCACTACAGTGGACTGCGGCAGTGAGTTCCACAGGTGCAGAACAGACAGAGCAGAAAATATTTTCATTTTTTCAGGGATGATGGACTGAAAGCAGGACCTCTTCCTGCTGTTATTATTGTGAATACTTCTGGTAGAGCTTCTTCCCTCTCTAAAGCAAGCAGTCCCAGTCCCTCCATTCTCACTTCTGACTGGGGCCATGAATAACAAATAATACTCTTACCACCTGTCTCCAACCCCCCTAACGCTGCTGTAGTCTTTTCAAGAGAAAAACCACTACTGCAAATGAAACAGCATCTCTGATTTCTATCAAGGCATTAACACACTCTTCAGCCCGCTGCTGAGTGGCTGCAAGTCTGCCATGCAGTTGCACTGCTGCTGCACAAGGAACAGAGGCCTCTGCTGAGCTGTGTGCAGTCTCAGCAGAGACTCTTCCTTCCCCTAAATTAAATTAAAACCCTGGGGGTGGACAACTTTGGCATCTGCTTTGGGTGTAATGAGAGCTGCTGGAGACCTGGCTCCCTGCTGAATGTGGGGAGAGGTTGAAATTGAGGCCTAAATTCCTGGCTGTACCTCCAGCCAGCTCTAGTAGTGGTATGGATCCTCCCCTGGTGCAGTCTACGATGTGCTGTCTGCAGTACACTGACCTTCACAGCACCTCTGAGAAGATAAGATCACCCCAAGGATCCTCAAGTGGAAAGTGAAGCCAGGTCCTGGCTAGGTCCTCAGCAATGTGGTGGTGGATCCGGAAGGAGAGGTGGGCAGATGTGCTCCTGAGATCCTACATCCTCATAGCTTTATGTGAGGAAGCTCCAGCATCATCCAGTGACACAGGTTTTGTCTACAGAAAAACATATGCTGTTACAAAACCACATTTTTTTATTAGTAGAAATTGGTATTTGCTAAAGAAAATGGCTTTCCTTGAAATAAGATTTGTCTTCTTAATGGAAAAATGTTGGTGGGCAGGGTCGAGGGGAGTAAGGATTATTTGTGCCTTGCTTTCTGGGGTAAAAGGAGAGAAGGAAATCTGAGGGAGGAAGCATGGAAAGCTTTACTCACCATAAATGATCCCATCAAATATTTAATTCAGGAGTAGTCTGCTGCTGTTTCTAAAATGTGCAATTTTCCCTGAACTGACCCTCACCATCAATGGGTAAGGCCAAATCTCAGCTTAATTGAACTTCTATCACAGAGAGATAGGATTATATCTTTAATATTTTAAATACATTAAAGAATATATACCTGAAGCATGGCATCCAGAAACAAATCTATCCCTATTCTGATGAATTATGCTGAAAGAAAATAATCTTTCTTGGTGTTTTCTCTTCCTGCAGGCAGCTGGCTGACCTACCAAAAAAATCTGTCAAACAGAAACTTGTTAAACTAGTGCCCAACTTTCACCTCCCATGGCATTTTCACAGGAAGGATGAAGATTCCTGGGCTGGAAGGGCCACACTGGCACCCAGGGAGGTGCAAGAAGCCTGTGTAGTGCACAAAGCCCCTCTTCTTGCTCCAAAATCATAAAGACATTTGAGCTTTTAAATTTCTTCTCTTCCTACAACTTTGCTGTGAAATATGTTTAAATAGTTTCATGGTTAGCTATCCTCATGGGCATGCACAATACGGCCATTCTCAATGCCTACACTTATTTGTCTTAAAGCGTCAAGAGCGTTTATATGAGTAGTGTGACTCTTCCAATTTTCTGTTGCTCATGCATTTTCAAATAAGTTAATACTTAATGCACCAAAATCCTTCCCCTCCAGTTAATGAAGACTGCAATATCTATTACAGTTTATACAATAGGTGGTCTAAAGTCTTAATATTTAAATTCCTTTCAAACCAGGCCTTTCCCCAACCCAAAAAATCCATCCCCATCCCTCCCAAATCAACATCAGTGAGAAAACATTCCTATCCCATCAGAGCTCACTCCAAACTCCAGAACCCAAACGCACACAAGGATGAAGAATGGTATTTTTGAAATGATAAATAATTTTATGTAGCCTCCCACCCCTCCAGCAAGCACACAGTGTTTTGCTAAAGGACTTGCCTTCCACCTGGACCTGTAGGAGATGAAAAGACTTAATTCCCACTGTCTGTTTTTCCAAGTCCTCTGTTCGGAAGCGGACAGCATCTCCTCTTCCCTCCAGAACACAGGACAAAATGGGGTGAAGTCTTTGGACCAGTGCACAACCCTAGACCCAAGGATATAAAGTGCCAAAGTGAAATGAGCTGAGCTTTTTGGGTGGCTGTTCCAGGGTCAAAATACTCACTGATGACCTTGGCCTCTGGCTAGAACTTTGATGAGGTGTTCGGTGCTGGGCTGCTGCCGTCCTGCTAACGAGCACCATTCCCTGGACGGCACCGAGTCTCTCCACAAGACGAAAGCACAAGCCAAGCAGAGAGCAAATAAAGCCACATTAATCCCAGCTCCATTAGAAACACAGAAAATAAATAAATGCTGTTTTCAAATGTGGAAAAGAAAAAAAAAAATCAATAGGGAAAGAAATATTATTTTTAATCTTCTAAGAGGTTTTTACAAACAACAGGGAGGGGAAAAATTGAAAGCCATGAAAAAAGACTTGCCAATGTCCTTTTAACCTTTATTTATTATCACTCAGTCCACATCAGCCCCTGACTGCAAGATAATTTGGAATTTCATTTTAATTTCAATGTATCACATAATTCAACACAGCTTTCCATGATTTTTTTAATTTATATTTTTTTGTACTGGAAACTTTAAAAAAATCTCTCTATAGGAAATCCATCTAAAAAAAAAAACCCCACAACATAACCCTTCTGCAGCAGTTACTTAATTTATAACATGAAAAGGGTTTGTGCTAAAATATGATAAAAATAAAATCAACAAACTTCAAAAAAGGAATATTCCTTAATAACATGCTTTAGCTTGAAGGGTGCCTGCTCCTCTGCTTTTCTTTAGCTTTGTCTGCTGCTTGCATTAGAGTGAAAGTTATTTTGAGATTGGCTTTTTGGAAGCCTTGTACTGCATGTTGTTTAGATGTGTTTAATGGCGTGAGCCTGGCTGTGTTAACGGCGAGCTCAGGAGGAGCCTGGGGAATGCTGGTGGATGAGGGACTTGTGTTGCTGCTGTGGGACAAGCAGAGACAGCCTGGTGTCTCCCATGACATTGTGCCCCAGTGCCCTTCACTTCCTGTGAGATGGGGTCCTGTGGAAGACGCCTCTGCTTTCCCTGGCCCAGATCTCATGTTGTCCTCAACGCCACTTGTCCAGGATGACAGCGAGGTCTGTCCTTCCCTCCCAGCTCCTCCAGGCAGCTGGAATCTGAGCTGCAAACAGGCTGTGGGTCCCATGGTTGCTGTTCCCATCATGTACCGCTGCCTCCCCTCTGGCTCCCAGATCAGGGTTAGGATCAGCTAGGAGAGCATTGCCTTCTGCATAAGTGAGCATGTGCCTGCATATCTTGATCCATGTCCAAAAAATCCTCAAAGGAGGAGTTTGAGCTGAGATAGGAGAGAAGAAATTTCTTCATACAAATGGTCTGCTTAATGGATGTCTCAGCCTTGGGGTCATTTGTTGTCCTGGAGCTCCCTTGATTATATCATTTTTCTTGCAAATCATGACTGATCTGTAGAACAACTTCCTTGGGCTCTTTCTCTTTGGCACAAAAGACTTGTCTGTGCTTCAAACTGCCTGTTGTTACAGAGCACCAAAAGGCCCTGTCTCCCAGCGTTGAGCCTGCAGGGAAGATGGCAGAGACCTGGAAACATGCCGATGGACAATAAATTGTTTTCTAAAGAAAGCTTCACCCCAGTCCCCACAGCAGCCCCCAGTAACGCTCTGAAGGGTGGTGGCTATTCCACTGCAACCTGGCCATTTAGAAAAGAAATAATTAAAAACGCTGTTCCACAGTGTTTTGATGCCTCGGTAGAGGGACCGCTTTGCACTACAGTGACTGACTGCCCAGATGCACCCAGAAAATGTCACCAAGGGGTCCCTGGATCGCAGGTACAAGTGACATTATTTGTGACATAACAGCTGGGGAGGAGAAATCCAGGCTTTGGCTAGGTCTGCTTTAGAGCATGGATTGAGAGAAAAAAAAGACAGGCATGCAAGAATTAAACACCCAAGGATATGTGCTCCACTCTACTTAAAACCCAATCAGCATTCCCATGCTACTCTGCTGTTCAGGTGTGACCATCACTCTTGCTCACTTCATGCCTCTCCCTTAGCTTTGCAAGGAGCTGGAGGAGCTCTGTAGGTGTCTAGCTTGGAACCACTGCTTGGCCAGGTTTTGAGCACTGAGGACACATCAAGACTGCCTGCTTAGAGATAGTCTGAGGCAAGAGCTGATGTCCTGAAGTAGCATTTCTCTTTGCCTTTGCCTTGCTCAGAGGGTAAACACTGAAGCCAATAGTGGAGTCTGACAGCAAGAGGGTGAGCATTACCCCACTGGAGAGGTAGCCAACTGGGTAATCTACCCAAAGAGTTTCTGAGATATTCAATCACAGACAGAAGGACTGACCTTCTGAATGCAAAGGGGCAGGTAGGTGCAAGACCCCATAAAAGCTCCTGATGGATACTGGTGTCTCCTGCTCCCTGCTGGGTGAAACCATCTGCACCAAAGAACCCAGCTCTGCAGGTCCAGACCCCAGGGCTGAGTAAAAGACCTCTGCCAAAAAATAAAGCACCGCCCTTCGCTCTCCAAAGGAGCGTAGTTGCTAGTGAAGTGGCAATGGGCTTAATCTCTCTTCTCTAACAGAAGCTCGCTTGTTTACTAGTCTCAAAACAATCATGGGAATACAGACCTGGAGAGCAGGTATTGTATAGAAACACTAAAAAAAACAACATGACTTGGGAGCCCTGTTGCCAAGCCCCATCACCTGTGTGTCTCCACTGATGTGTCTGAGGAGACAGCTAGTCTCATTTCTGCACAGCCTCAAGCATGTTGTCACATCTAAACAAAGACCAATAGTGAGACTTTGCTGAAAATTTCCATTTCTGAGACAGAAATGTAACTTTTTGAATCAGCAGAATTTTCCATGAGCAAATCCCCTTTTTATTTCATAAAAAACTGTGGGGGAAATGGATATTTTTTGTAGGTGTAAAATGAAATAACTTCAGTGTTCAGATATTCATGGTGCCCCCATGAATGAGACAATAAAGGTTTTCAAAACCTGAACTTTCTCATTTTCTCTGGATTTTTTTTTTTTTTTTTGTCAGGGGAAATGCTTTTGTTAGAGAGGTCTATAAAATTGAGTAATTTCAGCTCAGAAGCTCTTACACTTTGGGCTGATCAACCTGCACCAACCCCAGCAGAGACGACAATTTCATGCAATTGTTACAAACCACAACATGCAAGCACGAGCGACCAGTCTGGGAGCAGAACAGCAAACTCATCATGCCCTATTTAGCAAAATTTTTACTGCCAATGTGAAATTCTGACCCTTACATTTTATTAAAAGGATTATCTCTTAAAGCAAACTATTCCAGTCCCTTAGCTAGCTCCTTTCTGTGAAAACCTTCAAGACAATTTTGAGGACCGTGGCAGGATCAAGATGAAACAGTTCTGCCTTTCCATCTTATTTCTTCCAGCTCTCCCCAAGTGCACTCAGATCCTTTTCTTCCTCTGATATGTCCCGCCTCGTGGTGTAAGCCTCAATTTGCAGAGGAAGCATCCTTTCACATGATCTCATCTCACTTTTAAGCAAATGCATGCAGTTAAATAGGTTGCTATGGGGTCAGCTCTTCTGCTAGTGGTGGCGAACTCAACAGGGAGCCAGTAGGTTTCCACTGGTTCAAAGATTTCCTCAGTAGGTCATATGCATAGCCTGAAAAGCTGCAAAAGTGTCTTCAAGGCCAGAGGTGCTAGAAAGGCAATTTTACCCTAGATGGGTTTTGTATCCATTCTAGTTAATCATAAAAATATACTGTTTCTGTTATATAGGCTTGCATATTTATGTCACAAAGAAGGGCGGGGGGGAGGGGGGGGAACGACACACGGACATGTTGTGGTAGATTTGATAGAACAGCTTTGTGTCAAATGAATAGGTAGGTTTATTATAGACTTCCTTTGCTCCAAGCTTCAGATGAGAGAAATCCTATAATCCCGCCCTGCTTTAATACTGGATTAATGTGGATTTGTTAATAAAATGCTAGTGAAATCGAGAATAATTTGTAATTAACTCAAACTTCTACTCCCCTCATCATTTTGAGTATTTTTTAATAGAGATGAGGAGCAGTTTCTGCGGCTGCACACGCTCCAGCAGAGCACTGCAAGTGGGAGTCCTGGTGAAAAACAGGAAAAAGAAACCGCTGCAATAGAGAAGCTTGAGTTCATGGCAAAAGAAACTCCACCCAGACAACGCTGAGATACCAGCCACAACTCTGCAGACCCGAGGAACTGATTTCTGCTACCAGAACCCAGATCCAAGATGTCAACACTTCTGAGGATAGAACCAAATAGTGATTCCCAACACAATGTGTGCACAAGCAGGTGGGTGTTGCAACACAAATACAATATCAACAATACAGAAACCACTTAGCAGGTACGGCAGATTTAGAATCACAGCACTAATACCACCCAGGTCTACCTGCTCAACAGCCTGAAAAGACCATGTACTGTGTACATGGGTTTCAGACAAGATACTTTTCTGATCTAAGATCTCTACAGGCACACAGAAATAGAGGATTTGTCCCACCAGATCAGTGTGGTAGGCCATCCATTTCCAAATTCTGCCTCTTGCAGTCCTTCAAAGATGAAATAAAATGACTGATTTGTTCAAAGATAAACATGCTGTGCTCTGCTATGAGACAGGAGAAAGGAGGAGGGGTACGACATGGAAAAGGCAAATTTTACTCCAAATAATTTTTGCGACAGTTTGCATCTGATATAGTTTATCATAACAGTATACTGGCTCTGTTGTATAGGATTGCACATATATGCCCTCCCACGGAGAGGTGGATTGAGAAAGAGGGGCCAGAGGTGGACATGAGGTAGTCTTCCAGGAGCTGCTTGGAAGATTTGCCTTCAGTAGGCACAGACTATCTATATACCTGGAAGAAGAAGGTGCCATTTATTTTTCCATGGCAAAACCAACTCCCATGAATAAATCTCACTTTGACATGGAGTCAGACAAATCCAGCACAAGTGACGCAATATCTGCAACATCGCAACAAGGGAGGCTGCCTCAGAGAGAAACAGAGAAAATCCCCTCCCCACATTGAGCCTGACAATCTCAACTGGTGTTATGGGTGGCAATCTGCGGTGATAACCATCACTATCACTCATTTCAGTCTGGCTTTGACCACTTCACTCGGAGCTCTTGTCTCTGCTTGCCCTCAGCCATGGAGTGGCACTTTTGAAACTTCCCCATCACTGACACTCAGCACAGCCCTCCCCTTGGATCAGACTCACTTACAGCCAGGGTCAGTGGTCAAAAAAAGCCCAGGAGAGTAGCATCTGTCCTTCATCTTCCTTACCTTCGGGGACAGCCGGCTGCCAATGATGAATAACGAAAATGATGATGACTTTTTATGCTACTGCTATCTTCCAGGTTGAGTTTTTTAAAGGACTCAGAGCCTGTAGTTAAGACCTGGTATGCAAGAGAGGATTTGTTTCTGCTTTGGCTCTATCTCTTCCCTAGCTTGTTTTCAGTCTAGGGACATTATACAGCCCAGCACGAATATTTTAACAGGAATACCATGCAGTACAAACCTCAACAACTCACAACAGTTTGTTATATCCACTCAGTTTATAAACCTCCTGGCCAGCTGGTCTGCAATTTTGGGCACCGCCTCTCTCAACAATTATGACTGTAACCTGTCCCATCTGCTGTTTCAGCAAGTTTGCTCCTAATTTAAGGGAGAATCAGTTCAACATGATTCAACAGCCTTTATTTAAGCTGTAGAGAAAGGTCTCTATTTCAGCTGTGAGTCTGCTGTGGTATTCCTTGATGGTATTATCAACTGCTCAGACCTTGTACTGCTAAAGAAATACCAGTCAGACCTAAAAGATTGTGCGGGCTCCAGCCTGCTTGTGGAGTCTGTCTGAAACCCTTATTCTTCTGCCCCGGGCTTTGCTGTAAAATAACACTGGGGAGTCAAGAGGACAACACTTGACTATTAGATACGATGCACAAGCCCATTCAACTCTCCATCACTCAGAGGTCTTTCATGCTTTTCCTGCCTTTAATTGGTGGCATTAAAAGCTTTTTTTTTTAAATATATGGAAACAAGCTACCTTGAGAAATGCTACCCTGTTTTCAGACTTGTATAAAAATTCTCCCAAGCCCTTACTCACATCCCTCCCTCCCCAGAGTCATTGGGAGAGCCTGCTCTCATGACTGTTTCGTTGGCAGTGCGTCTCTTCCCAAATTCATAATCCTGCACTCTGAGTGCCTCTGCTGCTACCACCAGCTCTTCAAAATGTCCTGCGCTTTTAAATTCTGGACCTTGGCAGAACTCAAAGCAAATAGAAACCATTCTGTTAAGTGCTGTAGACCTCTCTCCTACTCGGGGTAACTCGAGAACAAACTACTTGGCATCCGGCTGATCTCTGCTTTCATTTCTGTCCCCGGCAGCTCATTGTGCATTGAGGTTAGATGAGGTATTATGTCTCTTGAGTCTATCTGGAATCTCACCATTTAATTTGGATCATTCTTACTTGCACCACAAGAATACTCTGTATTCTTTGTACCTTTGTTGTGTGCTGGGTTGGGGTTTTTTTTCACCTTTCACTTCTGGCCTTCAGATGATAGGTCTTTGTCTAAGACTACTGCTTTGAAAGGCATGGAGTTTGGATGATATTGTAAGTGTCAGAAGTGCTCCCTCTTGAATAGAGACAACTTTGTATAGAGAGATCTAATAACCTTTTATTAGACCAATCAGAACAATTGGAAGAAATGGACAAGTATTGAGGCATATGAGCCCTTTTGTATGTCTTCAAAATTCACATTCTCTTTAAAACATTTTTCTTGAAACGGTTACCAGAGTATTTACACAAAATACCCTCTGGGAGGGGAGACAGACCCTCACTCCACTGAGAGAGAACTTTCCCGCCAAAAGCTTCACTTCCATCCTTGCCTTGGGCTGAAACCAAGGATTTGGTTGCCTTTTGGTTCTTTAAGTCTTGATGGGGTGTGGAAGAGGAGACGTTCTGCAGAAACGCATGGTGCCTTCCACACAGGCCTGTTTAATAGTGACCTGAACACAATGACTTAGTGAGTAGTAGTGAGCCTCATTAAACTCACCAGAAATTTTGCAATAAGTGAGGTCTCCAGCATGGGATGTTAGAACAGGGTCTAGAGTGAGATATTCTGGCTACAAAGCTAGTTTGAGGGAAGGGGCCTGGCCTATCATTTTGCTGAGATATTCATGGATGACCAGTACTGCCAGACCAAAGATAGCAATACTCTGTCCCCAGGGAAGGGTGTATGAAGGAAAATAAGTGTAATGCAGATGCAGCGGTGATGAAAACGCGGTGCTATTGACATCTAGATAGGGCAAAGAGGCTTCCTCTGACTTAAACCTCCCTGAAGGAATCAAAAGGCAGGGACTCCTGAGAGATTTCCTCCTTTATAAAGGTCTTTGCATCCAGGACCACAAGAAGGACCACATTACTTACAATGACTCATTTTGAATCTCAGATAATACTCCATCCTCTAGGCTCTCAGAGGATGCCCTCCAGCTCCATGATGTTTGTTTTCCTGCTTGCCAAGCATATCTGGGTCCTGCGTGCCTCTGAAGAAAAACCAGTGCAAGCTGAGTTCACAAAAGCTCTGCAAACCAGAAAAAGGCAAATTATTTTATATATCTCTATCATGGCTTTTCTTATTCATGTCGTCTCTAAATTATGTAGCCATGATCTTTCTAATCTCTCTTTGCATGGACGTCTTTCCATGCCCTTAATAATTTCCTTTGCCCTCCTCTAGACCTTTTCCGTGTCTGCATTTCAAGGCAGGGAGGATGGAATAGAAAACATTTTTCTGGGTGAAGGTGTATCATGCTGTTCTCTAATTCCATTACAGTGTTTTCAGTATTATTCTCCCTTTTTCAATACAGCCTGGCATTTTCTTCGTTTTTTGGATCACCAATGCATTTCAAGATTGTGCTGAGCTCCTGGCAAAGACAGCCAGGATTTGTATCAACAACTTGCAATTTTTGTAATTCCTTCTTTTTTTTTCCTTTTTTTTTTTCTAGGTGTCTCACTTGAGATACCCTACTTAGGTCCCAATTTCCAAAAAAGCTAATTCTCAGTGCTAGGAAGAGGAGGCCCTTTCACAATGGTTGACGCTGAGCTCTCTGACATGGGTTGTGAGATGAAGAAACACTTCTTGGCAGTTTTCCTTCTCCTATGCTCAGAGAAACTTGTTTTGCTTTAAGGTTTTTAGAGGGAAGTTAAAGTTGTAACCACTCTATTTTCTGGCATTCCTTTGACTGCCCGGGGCTTACCTCCAGTACTATTTGGCGGAGGTTTCTAAGAGTGAAGAAGCAGGAAGGTGAAAAGCCAAATGACATTTAAAACCACTATTCTAAACCAATCTATCTTCTAATTAATGTCAACATAAATGGAATCATTCCCATTTTATAGCAGCCTAAGGAAAATCTCTTTCCTGAAGGAAGTGTGCGGGGAAGGAGTCATGTATCCAGTGGGAGGTTTGCTTTGCTTAACTTTTAAAGTTATCTTCTTTTCTTCTCCAGGAGAGGAGAGGAAAGATCCATCTGTCATCTTTCACTTCTCTTCCTTTTTATGGGCTAAGAATAAAGCAACTTGAGGATATATGTGAGAAAGGCCTTACTGAAAAGGAAATCTGGGGATCCATGGGCTGTCAGGAAGCCTGGTCCTCCTGACCACCATAAGCAGTAGCTCAGCAGTGACTCTGGGGAGGCACTGGACATATCAATAGGCTCTCAGTGAGTTTTTAATGCCCTTAGATGCAAGGAAGGACAGGGATGCTGAATGCTTTCATGGCTTGAAGTGAAGGACCAGCTCTTTAGGCACAGAGCTGAGAGGTTTGCATTTGCTCAGGTCCAGGATTCATCAAGAGTTTGTATTTCTCATGATCTTAAAAAGTTTAGAAGACAGATACCTACGGCAGGGCTTTGGATGGTTGCTAGAAAACAAAATAAAAATGTGTTCTTCAACATAAAACATTCTCTGTAGTTCAAGTTAGGGAGTGGATAACATCTCCTGCACCAGCCTACATTGGAGGGGATTACCAGTGCTAGCTGTGAAGTTACAAGGCCTTGAGTCAAATCATACACACATACTGAAAACAATAAAAATGACCATGCAAGAAATGCACTCCTTACATCTTGACACCTCTGAGCTCAGTTTCCACATACCAGATTCAAGAAGATGCTTGAAGATGCTGGTGTGTAGAAAAGCACCAGTTTGGTGGTATGGTCAGGAAGGCACCCCAGTGGAGCTGGCTGCTGCATGACAACTCTTACAGGTCTTGCTGGGGCTATTGGGGAGCATTTCATTCATCCCCTGGACTGCTGCTTCAAAGGCTGAGCCAATGAGCAGGCAATGACTATTTCTCCCCTGCCTAACAATCAAGAGACTCAACATTCAATTAGGCAGAGTTCCCAAGAGTGCCTGACCACAGTTTGCAGTGCTACAGGAGGAGTCCTTAGGACCTTAGATCAGACCATCAACAAGACCAATTAATGCTAACACTACCGGCCTTGTTAATTGTGATGAAGCTTCCCAAGGGGAACAGGACTAAATGAGCAATACATATCAAAGAGTAACTGAAAAGCCATTATGTATTATTGTCTCTTTGTTGATTTGAGGAGGACATGATGAACTAGGTACTAATTACATTAAAAAACACTGTATTCTAAACCAGTCTCTCTTCTAATTAATGTCAACATAAACTGACTCATTCCCATTTTATAGCAGTCTAAGCAAAATATTCGTTACTGAGGGCAACACATGCAGGGCAGCTCTGAGACATGCAGTATTAACATGTCTTTACCAGAGAGCTGGAAATTTCCAGTCCCAAAGCACAGAATGGAGATGCAGGCAGCATCAGGGTCCCTTGGTAACATTTCATTGAGTCCCATGTCTTTCCACATCACCATGCATGCAGCCACATCCTCGTGCATGCAGCCATGGGCACAGTCATGTGTGTGCGCATTGCACAAAGCAATTTTTCCTTGGCATCAGGAAAGTTCCCTTTTCCACTTAAATGGCTTTTTTTTTTTCTGATTCATTTTTACTTTTTATTTTTTTTATTTATTTCTCTTCTGTATC
The DNA here is from genome assembly GCA_013400335.1 of Eurystomus gularis. Classification (NCBI taxonomy): domain Eukaryota; kingdom Metazoa; phylum Chordata; class Aves; order Coraciiformes; family Coraciidae; genus Eurystomus; species Eurystomus gularis. The sequence continues at coordinate 65,019 of VZZY01006208.1, read as the reverse complement.
CTTTTCAATCTGGAAAGTGACTTGGCCTCTCTTCCCCCCATCTATTTTCCTCCTGCCACTATTCAGTTTAGGCATGAAACACAGAACTAGATTGAAAGCATTCAATGGCCATTCAATCGGAGAAGAAAAGAGCCCCTCAGAGCTTTATTAGATATGAAGATCCACAATAAAAATCAATTTCTGCCTCTTTATGCAGTTTAAATGACAAAGCACCCACCCATTCTGCAGCCATTGTGCCTGGGAAATGTAATTCAGCACCAGAGCTGGGACCAGAACACCACGGACTCACTGACCTGCGCCGGCAGATTCCAATATGATACAGACCTTCGCAGATAATGACAGCCACTTCATCTCACCACAGGAAAAAAAAAAAAAGTTATCTGATATCTTTGAGGGTTAAAAGGCTATGTGGGCAGCATGTTTAATAGCACTCTAAATCAGCATCTTAAAAATACCTCTGCTTTTTTAACAGCAACCCCTTCTCCACTTTTTCCACTCTCACGGTCCCCGTTGGCAAACCCCAGCTTGGTCTCCTATCGCCTTTACTCTTTGGGGAAGAGTCCTCCCTGGATGCTTAGCTGAAAGCGAGCAGATTAGAGAGAAAACTTGATGACTGCAAACGTTCAGTCAATCAGCGTGACACGCAGGAATTTGTTTAGGGAGGGTCTTCAGCTCACTGGGTAAGGGAGGGCTTTGAAGTGCTGGGGGCAAAGCTTTCCGGTCCGACTGCTGAGATGCTCTGGGCAGGTCTGAGCTGTGCCAGAGAACGAGCAGTTTCTGGGCTATTGTCCCACGGTCTTCTTTAAGTCACTATTGCAACTGGCTCTTTCCCAGTGTGAAAGGTTAGTTTTTGTTTGAATTCCACTAAACTCTTGGCTTAAATCGTGTCTAACAGCAATGAGTTCCTTGGAAAAAAAGACCCTGCATGTAAATGCTTTTTGCATTATTTTTTATCATTTTCCTTTTATCTTTCTGTTATGGAAAAGGGTCAGCAGAACTGCCATGGCAAACTTAGGTGCTGAGTGTATTCAATGGTTTCCATTATATTTACTTAGGTAGATCTTTTGTTACTGGCAATTATGCTGACTCCAACACTCACAGGCTTCAAAAGCTGCACTCATTTCATCAAAAATTAAATTAGGAGAGGAGAACACAGAAAGAAAGTGAAGTTATGACGATCCCAGGAGGTCCTGCTTTTGCATTTGGAGGAGGAAACTCTTCTGCTTTATATCCCAAACCCACTTTTTTTTTCCCCATGTTTTAAAAATTCCCTTGTAAATAATGCCACTGAATGATGTCACAGTGGAAACGAAATGCTTTGATCTGTCTCAAATGAGTCTGAAACCTTCAGTGACTAATATCGAAACTTCACAGGGCTTCTGTTTGTTTGAAACAGAAGGAGTTATAAATGCTGAAGTGGAATCCATGTCCTCCATAGAACGGCTGTTCCAGTCCTCCATCACACACATCTTTCAGCGTCTCTGGCCAAAACTCCTCCCTGTGTAGCGCGAGAGTATTTTGAATGAATTGTAATTCTTGCTATTCCCCCCCGGCAGCTTTATCTTAATGAAGATGTGCTATGTTCTTTTTGCAAAGCTTTTGGGCTACCCTAGGATCAAATTTAAGTAGGAGGAATGCGTTTAGTGGAATCAGAGTTTTTCTACAAATGCAGCTTTATTTTGAACGTGTTTTGGTGTGTTTACAAAACAAAGTAACTCTGAGACTTTCTCTCCTTGGGAGTACATGTATGTTTGTTCCCTGGAAGCACATCCAGGCTGTGGATGGATCTGAAACCAAGCCATTGCTTGGTCCTGTGTCCTGGAGCACCTGTAGCACATTACCACTGAGCAAGTACTTTATGGAGAGGGTAAGCCTGTAAAACAAATGCACAGGTCCACAAAAAGTCCACAAAAGCAGATAACTCCGATAAATCAGGACACGAACTATACAAATGCAATTTTCCAAATAAAAGCTGAGGGCTTCCCACAGGATGGGGACTGTCCCCTGGCTCAGAATGGAGTGGTACCACCAGACCCTGTGAGAGTATGTCACTTGCCTTCTCTGTCTACAAAGGGACCACATGTTTTGATGTGACAACAGTCGGAGGTCATCCCAGTCTGCTGAATGATTTTGGAAATGGTGCTGCTGGATGTGCAGTGTGCTCTGCAGTCCATGTGGGGTGATTAGTCCAGCTACCCAGGTACACCAATGAGATGTTCGTTAGCAAGCTCCTGCATACAACATGGAAAGAGGAGGGATTTATTACTAAGTGTTGTCCCTTTTGAAGAAGACCTGGAAATTATTGTAGTGCCATGACAAAGCCATTGGGCTTTTTTGATCATTTAGGGATTGCTATCTCTTGAGATGCCTTATCTCCTGGAGCTCTCACTGCAGCACCACTGGTGGGCAACCCAAAGTGTCTGTGCTCTGCAACTGTGTGAATGGCCCTTGAAGGGGAAACAAGGAGGGAAAAGAACACCACCACGGTCTGGGAACAAAAGACAGGTGTGCTGTGCACTCCCTGCGGCATATCACCTTAAAGTCCTAGGAGACATCCTAGAGGCTATATGTGAGTAATGCTAGAACCTGTAATTACTAATTGCTTCATCCAGGTGTAGGAAGGTGGGGAAAATCGTGTCTAAGGTTCACATGAAGCAAGTGACATGAGATCCAGTATAGCTAAGTTAGAAGGATAACCCTGTTACTGCCAACGAGACTGCTTTTCTCAGAAAGGGCAAGAAAAAGTGTGGGTAGATGCACAGATGTGGCACAGGGAACTACTGAGACACAGGATCAAGTGAAAGGATGGGGCTGAGTCTTGACTTTATACAATACACTCAGCACTGAGAGCCAGGATTACAGCTGAGCAAAAGCCAGAGTCAGGACATGATGGTCCAGTCATGACATTAGAAATGTGGAGCAGGACAGTAAGACCTGGGTCACAGGTATGGGGTCTTGTGGCCAGAAAAGGAGGCAAAGTCAAGAATGGTGAGACAGCAATGGGCTTTGTGGTGGGATGCATGGGGAGAAGAAACTTGGTTTGGTGTCTGATGGCAAGAAGAGCCTTGAAGCTGATGTGATACACATGCATGGAAGCAAAAGCAATCTGAGATGTCTCAGGCAAGCTGTTTCCAGTGGAGAGAGGAAAGTGTCCATGCCGTTGTGCTCTGCACCACTGAGTCCTTTTTGGGAAAATACCCAGTTCTTCCAGTCACCTGTTGTTGAGGAAAGATGGGCTCATCAGGAGCCACAAGCTCTGATGATAAGGCACACAGCAAGCAGAGGAACAGAAACATGCCCCTACATGAGGCAGAAAGAGCCTTGGTTACTCCAGTAAAAGGGGGAGATACACAGGAAATATATCGGGATTAAACGTGAAGGAGAGTTGCTCCAATAAAATGGCAGCATTGGCACAAGAGCAAAGTGAGATGAAATAGCCATGAATATATTTAGGCAGGAAATCAGTGACCATGAGAAGATCTGGAAAAGCCTTCTAAAAAGACCGGAAAATCATGGGAGACAAAAAAAAAAAAAAGACAAAAATAGCGAAGTTTATAAAAGGGATTTTAAAAGAGATAAAATTATAGAAGATTATAAAAGGGATATAGTGAAGAGACAAGCCTACTCAGTGGATAGAAATGGTCCCTTTCAGTCCCAAATTTCTGTGGCGCTAAAAAGCCATGTAAAGAAAAATGTAGCTCATTTTTTTTGCACATATATATGTGTATATATATATGTATGTGTGTATATATATATGCCTAGTGTTTGTGCAGATGGATTATCATCAACATAATCAAGGTCAAAGCCATCATGCACTCATAACCCTGGAATGCAATAGTGACAATGTGATTTAGGATGGTCCCATTTTTTTTTAGCAGACTTTTCTCACGTTTGTCATCTGTCGCCAGTTCAAAACTGTTGGGAACCTCTGGCAATCAGCAGCATAAAGAGCTGATAGACAAAAACAAACCTCTGGGTAAATGATGTGGTTAAGAACAATAGCGAGAGTGGATTCAGCTGATTTTGGCAGAGGCAGAGATCTGGTGGAGTGATGCTGGAAATCTTTTCTAGTTGCAGCTTGCTCCAATAAGCCACGGGAGGGTACACCCAGATTGCAAGGAAAAGCTGTGAGCAATTTGCCTGCTCTCCTCCGTGGGTTGAGCCGACTGGGGAGAGCTGGATTTCAGCACCCCCGACCTGCAGAGGAATGGTTAAGGCTGGACGCCAAAAAGAAGCACATACAAGGGAAAAGGTTTGCCTAGAAGCAACACACCTTTGTAGTCAGGTTTCTGTGCCCAGTGGAAGAGCATCGCAAAACACCAAAAGAGATGAAGTTGCTTGGGGCATTGTCAGGTAAATCAGCACCAAGTGATAAACTGGGGGTAATAAGGAAAATAAAAGATGACAAAAGCCTATGCATGATCAAGCAAACTGTCAGAAGACAGTGAAACTATATTCACCAGGTTCCTAAAAGAGTAAGGACATACGTAGCAAAGGTTTTGAAGTGAGAGAATATTCAGTTTATGAAGAAGAGGGCAACCTACTAATGAAGTCACCAAGGGCTGATAAATCATAGTGTAAATCCACGGAGCCTGCAGTTTATTGGTGATGTCATTAACAGCGTACAAATGTTTAATCTTCTGTTAGTCACTGGCTGACCCTGTGCTTAGACATGTGACGCAACGACTGTCACCCATGCGCTCCTGCTGCATTTCCCCTCAGCTTTCCCAGCTCTCTCAGGGGGTTGGTGTATTTCAAATCACATCACGTTTGTCAATGGGGAGGAGAGCACACAGCCAGATGTCAGGTGCAAGCATGTCTGAGCTCCAGAAGATGGACCTTTGGTAACCCTAACCAGAGGGATCCAGACAAATAACTTCTGCTCTTTTGTGTGGACCAAAAGGAACAAAACCCCGCAAATGTAAGAACAATTAGCACAGACTGGTGGTGGCACTTCCAAAAGCTGTATCAGTTCCAGCTGTTTGTTACTGGGCCACAAGAAGGCAAAATGGCAGTGAAACATGAAGAAGGGCAGCATTGAGGAGCTAGTTAGTGTTGCCAGCTGTGGCACCAAGGAGCTGTTTGGTGAAGAGATAGTATCAGGGCTATGCTGGAAGGCATAAATGGTTCAACCAAACTCACTGTTAAGAAATACCCACAGCAAATTCTGCTCCATTCTCTTGTTGTCTCATGTCCCAGGAGCAGTCTTGTCTCTGCTTGGCTCTTGGTCCTACTACTCCTCCCAAACCCTCCAGGCTTGGGCCCAGAAATCTCGTACATACTCAATTAATCCTGGCTCCTTGCTGCTGGCCCCAACCCAGGACCAGTCATCTGGCAGAGTACCCCAGTATGCAATGATGATTCAGCCTTACACAAAAAACAGGTAGAGGCAGAGGAAGTGCATGACAGAGCATCGGGAAAGAACAGGAAAGTATCAGGAAAGATTGACTCTAAGTCCCAGGGTGAGCACAGAAACCCTTTGTAAAACTTCTGTTTCTGCAAGATACGATATTTTGCTAAACAACTCCTTAAACTGCAAGCAGGTGCTTGGAGAACAAGCAAATGGTGGAAGCAACTGTCATCATCTGCTTAGGAGGAAGGTGGCAACCTAGTGTGAAAGTGAGAGATGAAGAGCTCCACTAAGGCTGAAGGCCCTTGGACAGGTTGTTTCCTCAGGAGAGTTTGCACACCAAGGACTGGAGGCTGGAGACTGGAGGTTGGAGGCTGGACTAGATGACCTCTAAAGGTCCCTTTCCAGCCTAAAACATTCTATGATTCTATGACTGGATAGAAGGTGCTGCTCTCCCATCCGCAGAACTCTGGAAGAGGACTGTAGAGAAGGATTGGAGGTCCTGAGGAACATTAAGTTGAACATAAGTTAGATGTGTGCCCTTGAGAGATGAGGTCTAACTGCATGGTGGTTCCAGCAGCAGCACAGGCACTAGGGCAAGGGAAATGATTTTTTGTGGGCTCTGGGCTATGCTGGGCTTCCCTTTTGTACAAACAAGAGACTTGCAAACTAGAGAGAGCCTGGCAAAGAGCTACCAAAGTGCTTTGGATCAAGTGGTGTTTGAGCAGTGTCTAGGAGATGGGTTTGCTCAATATGGAGAAGAGGTGGATCTAGATACTGTTTTGCAGTGCCTAAAGGAGGTTTGTGGAGAAGATGAAACAAGTCACACAGCCAAGGGACAAGAGCTGACAGACATAGCTTACAAAAACTGGAAATTCATGTGGACATAAGAAAAAACTCTTCACACTGAGGGCGGTCATACACTGTGATGGATGCCAAGACATTGAACTTGGAGGGGAAAACACTGTTAAAAAGAAATTTAGGAATCCCTGTGATGTAGTGCTGCTGCCCAGGTGGTAGTTAAAGCAATAGTAGCCATCTTGCATGTGGATGAAGCCCATGGTGTCATGGCTTTAGGATGATGAGCAGGGATTTTAGGTTCTCCAGTGTGAGAGGGGGACAACTGTGGAAAATAGTTTTGGTTAAAATCTCCTTCTCAAGGGTAAGCAGATCTCACAAGTGATGTATGTCAATTGTTCCTACTTGCACAGAAAAAATAGAGCTGCAAGTGGAGTGAGTACAAACCACCACCAAAACTTTCTTTTAAAAGTCATTGTTGTATAGGGATGCCCCTGAGATACAATCATTTGTGTAGGAGAAGACTCCAGGCAAAACACTGATATGAGGAGTGGACAAGCCCATTTTCATAGTAGGCCACTCTGCAAGACTTTTTAATATGGAAGTTCCTCCTGGCAATGCAGGAAGCTCAGTGTGTATCAGCACACACTTACTAGGACTTTTCAGATCAGCAGGAACTCACTGATGAACACTTGACACTCCTCTAGGTCCCAGAAATGACTGTTGATACTGGCAGAAATTGAAACCAGATTTTACAAAAAATAACGTCCTCATGAATTTAATTGCATGTGAAGACACAAGTCCTGCTTGATGCAATGAGACCATGAAAGAAGTTGCAGGATATTTTAGGGCACATGGGTAATCCAGTATGATCTTCTCAGATAATATACTTCAGCTTGTTTATCAAAGATTGCAGTTCTTCCTCTTCCTCAGCTTTTAGAGTTCATCTGTAGCCAAGCTGGCAGTTTTCTGCAGAGGTTTAAAAGAGAATTAGGTTAAAATGAGCAAGATGCTTGCACTATTGTATTGTAAATTGATTGAGTCTCTTGTCCTTGCTATGCAGAACAAGTGCAGGTCAAGAGCTGGCCTGTGATTACTTGTAATGTCTATTGCAGATCCTGATCCCCAAAATGCACTGGAGTGGTCTTTACTGTGTTGGGTTTTTTTCAACATGAGCAGTGTCTGAGATTTTCTTTTGAGAAGATTTATAAAAAGAACTGATAGAACAAATCCTCTCTTCTTCTTCCTGTGGTTTTATCTCTAAACTAGAGGGGTCTAAAAAATTATAAACATTGTTTAATCAAAAAAAAGAGAAAAGAAAAAGGCAAGAGATCAGTTTAAAACAGTAATATCTGTCCATCTAAAACAGGAGAAATTTGAAGATTAATGGATCTTAAGAGCAGATCACTTTGGCAGGCTGGCTACAGAGATGGGGAACCCAAAACATATACAAAGGGATTAAATCAAATGCAGAGAAAAAGTTGTTGAATTAATTACTCTAAAACTGGAGTTCCAGTGATAGAAAGCA
>VZZY01006208.1:39473-57307 GCA_013400335.1 Eurystomus gularis | reverse complement strand
GGGGCAGACTTTGGCTAAGGGGAGGTATGTGAAATGAGCAGCACCTCGCAATATTAGCACATCTATCTCTAACTGTTTGAAATCTTTCTGCTCTTCCTCAACACTGTGGATCCAAAATCAGCAGCCCATTTGCTTTTTCACTTAGGTAGGCTGAAAAGTGAGTGTTTTTATTTTGCAGAAACGTGTGAGTCAGGTTCCGATTTTGCAAAAGCAAAGATACACCAGGTATCTTAATCTGGTGTGCATTTAAAAAGAACCACTATGGGAGAGCATAAGTTCAGATAAATGGTGCTGGTATGGGGTTGTTTAAACTATTTATGCATGTGAACAATTTGTGAGGCTGGTATCCAGAGAGACTACCAAGTGAGGGATGCCTCCACCCTTTCCCCAGACCACATGCGATATAGACACCGGGAAAGAGGGAAGGCTGGTGAGAAAGGCAGAGCTGACCAAACCTGGTTCATGTGTGAATGCCAGCAGCTATGGGAACAACGTCAGCCAGATTTTTAGCTGGTACCAATCCAATGGAGCTCCATTGGATGATGCTGGCCATGGATTTGCAGAAGAAAGTAGCTGGCTAATAGCTTTGCTTGCCCTTTCAAAGACCCTTCAGATGGAAATGGGAGTTAAGCACACATTTCTCCAGGCCTGAAGCACTTTGTCCCCAGGTTTGGGTTAGCCCTGCCTCCAAACACAGGCTGACCCATCCCCAAAATTCGCCAGCACACCCACAGACAGGTTCAGTCCTGCTCTTGTGAGCTGCAGACTCGTGAACTTGAGGCAGGGTGGAAACACCACAGACCTCTCTGCCTCATCCTCAAACATGCAGATCTTCCATGTGCTCTTCCTCCTGTAAATGAGTTTTCTAATATCCTTCGTCCCTGCTCCCCCCAGGGGAAAGGAAGTGGGGAAGGGTTTATTTATTTAGACCGCTTTACTGCCTGATCAGAATTACCCGTCTGAGAGGGGGATTTGAATGGCACCTTATCTGGGGTCTTTCTCCCTCTCTTTAATGCTTGAAATCAGAAGCTTTGCTGCTTGGTTGTGTGGTTTGTTTTTTTTTTTTTAATTACAATGGAAAGAGAAAAGGATTGAACAGTAAAGTTAAAATAAAATATAAAAAAACCCAACTTTAAAAGTACAATGTGAATGAAAAATGATGGTTTTACTCTTTGCCTTAAAGTAAAATAGCTTTTATCTTTTTCCCCCCTTACAACAGCCTCCTCTACCTAGATAATGCATTTGGTTAGATTTATTTGCTCAGCCCAGAAAACTTGACACTAAGGGGATTATTTAGTTTTAGATTCGCTGTAGTCCATAGTAATAGCCAACAGGGAAAGGAATGAAGCAGCGATATTAGCAGGAAGATGGGAGGGGAGGGTNTGCTTTTCTTATCATCAGCACTCCTGGAAGAAAAAAAAAAAAAAAAAAAAGAGAGAGAGAGAGAGAAAGGAGAAAGGAAAAGGAACAGGCCCTGACTTGCTGTGCACGCGTTTCCATCAAGGTTCAATAGAAAAATAAAACCAGCCCAGGGTCTGTCTGTAGCAATTCTGCCGACCTCTCCAAGTTACCCCATCACAATCCAAAGGAGACATTTGTTCCACGTGTTAAGGAGAGGAAGAAGCAACTGCCAAGGGGAGGAAAGACACAGTTTCCATGCACAGACTTGGGTAATTTAATACATATCCATGAGAGCGCATTTATGTTTCTGTAAAACACTTGCATTTTCTTTGTGCACTACCAAGAAGTAGAATGCACACAGCGTAACAGGAGGGAGAGGCTGTCAAACTTTAACAGGCATAGCAGCTGGCAACCCAACTTTTGGAAAGAGTGTCCCAGATCCACTGGCTGCTGTCTCCGTGGAAGGACACAGTCATTGCAAGGAGCACTGAATCAGGGACAGGCAGAAGAAGACTCTGGGAACTTTGTTGCTCAGGAGAAGGAAATTTTTAGGAAATCACAAGTTCTAGAGGTGCTTTCTAAGAGTCCAGAGCAGGCCACTGAGCAGCAGTTATCCCTTCACAGTGCAGATCACCCCTTGGCCAGTATTTGCTGGTGCTGTTCTCACAATGTGGCCCACATCAAGCCAGGGAAGGAGGGACATGCAGCTGCTCATCTTGCCTAGGAACATGAAGTCAAACTGGTTTTCTCCATTCCCATCATGACTGGTTATGATGACCTCTTAGCCTGTTAAAGGCATACACATCTCAGGAGAGCAGATATTAAATGAAAACAATAAAGTAGCAGATGCTCAACCATCTGGTTTATAGATGAGGACACCATGAGCAGGTTTGTGGCTTTCTTGTGTGAACATGACATATCCTAGAGAAGGGAATGGCTGACAACCCAAGTGCCTGGGTGACCCACTCAATCAGCCTCTTTCTCCTCCTTACTCCCACTGGAAGGAGGCACAAGCACTCCTGCTGCCACCCTCTGAGCTCTGCTACCCCAGTGTATCTCCTTGCATCCTTGTGAAAAGTGTTACTGCCGAAAGACCCGAGTCAGCAGATCCTAGCTGCTAAAGCATCCACAGAAAGGGAACGCAGATGCTATTTTAGAAGTTATAATGCTCTGAATTTTAAACAAAACATCCAACACTGTGGAAGAGACATAAACCTTCACGCTTCATGGCACAAAAATCTTCCTGTTACTGGGGATTAGGAGGAAAGTGTCCTTGGAGGCAGGTACTGTGGAGCTGCCAGTGAGGAGACTTCTTGCCCTTTACTCTATGCAAGATGGATATAAAAAGCAAATTCTGTTTCACGAGGAATTCTGTGGCTTTGGCCTTTATTCCACATTGGCATGAGACAGAGACCTTGCAAATACTTAATCAGAAGAGAACCTACATGTCTCAGAAAAGGCACACATAAAGAGAGGCAACCCTGTAGGAGAGAGGAAATGAAATTTCAGTTGACTAATCCATGCCACACAGAAGGAATTGCCATATTGCAGGCAACTGGTTTAATCAGTGGGTGACAGGTCAGCTAAATTAACTCTAGATGCAACAGTTAACTCAAGACATGATTTCTCTGCTATTTATCCAGCTATACATCACCTTGACGAGTATTTGATAGTCGAATTTTGCCTCTTTGTTTTTACTTGGTTTCCAAAGGAAGCATGTGAAGCAGGGAGAATAAAATGGAGGAGTAGAGTGGGAAGTTATTTTGGGACCTGTGATCATTGTGGAAGGGTTGGAAGAGTTTAAACCCACAGGAAAACACAGTTCATTAATTCTTCCATGTGGGAAATAACTCTCCCCCAGATTGATAATGCTCATAAGAACTTAACAGCTCTTGGATCAAAACAAATGGAACATCTCCTTCCTTGAGTTTCCAAATATTCCTGCTATTCAACCCATCAGCCTCATCACTCCTTGGCCCTTCTAAATGCATAGAAAATGCTGTGCCCCCAGAGCAGGTTTGTGACCTGGTAAGGAAAGAAAATCTGCTCCAATTCATTGGCACCCTCTGTTCTTTGCAACTCACCTTGATCTGGTGATGCCAGCCTTATCTCAGAGAAGAGACATTTCAGACCTGGCTTGGTGAAGTCCTGTGCCTCACCAGGGTTCACAGACAGAAAGGGGAAAGCAAAGGAGTGACCTAGGTGCCCAGAGGTTGCTTGCGACTAGCAGAGGCTGAGCCTTAAAGAGTAAGTGCAGGCCCAGTCCACTGGTCTACTTCTCCCTGTGCAAGGGGGAAGAGAGCATCAACATTGTTTTAGAAAATACCTGGATCACTTATTTTTCCCTTGGAGCAGCATTTCCATCTTACCTGGTTGAGCTTCAGCCAGCTGCTATTTGTCCAGGAGCTCATCTCTCGCAGGCATAGTGACATTGTGTGACAGTGCCTGTTGTGTGTGCTGAGAGGATGTAAAGCTGAGGCACAGCAGCTGACTTGTAACACAAGGGCCCGTAGTCTTTGCTGTCTCCTCCCAGCACCGAGTTCCGTGCCTATGCTACAAGGTTAGCTGTTCTTCCATAACATGCTATTGTTTGTGCGGGGAATAGGTTACTTTTTTTTTATAGAGCAGCTGTTTTCAATTCCCAGCTAATGTTACTCTTTGTTTAAAGTGTCTTTTCTCTTTCTCAGCACAGCTATCTTCTGCAGAGCTAGCCTTCAGAAAAACCCGTCTCCGAGTGGGTGATGAATTCAGCTACTTTTCACCATGACTGGTCTTCTGCACCAGCAGCATGAACTTTTCTCACTTTCTGTCAAGAACTGTGCCTGTTCACAATATGTGGTGGCAAACTTGTTATCTTCTGCCATAGAGGAGCGTCTATAAAACCACAAAGATCTCATGGTTCCAGTCAGTCAGAGCCATCATCCACCTTTGTCTAGTGTTTTGACTGCAGCACTGGGATGTGTTAGGAAGCTAATGGATCCCATTGCAACAGATCACAGAGTGGACATGCAAGAATATCTTTAATTTACTAAGGTTCTTGAGCTGTAATATCAAAGTCCTGCTGAAGAGACAGAAACAACGTATGTCCTTATGATCACCAAGAATTAAAGACCCCAGAGGAATAAAATCTGGGTCTGGACTAAGGATACACCATGGCAGCCAGGTGGGTCTGGTGTAAGATCACGATGTCAAGGTGATTCAGAATGGGCCACTGCTCCAAATATGGGATGAAGAGAGCTAGGACAGGTTTGTGGGTGGGAGTCAAATGCACCTGACTATGGAAAGCTGGTTATTTCTCCAAAAAAGGGACCACCTTCTTAGAATATGCACACACATCTGACTTCTTTCACACTGTTTTAGTTCAAACTGAATACAGTGCTGCACAACAGCTGACCTGGCTGTAGAGTTCAGCCTGCTATTTCCTATCCCTGTTGCCTGTCTTAGAGGCAGGAGTGTTATGGATGGAGTATCTCCAAATGGGCTTGCAATCCCTTTAGTCCTTGGGCTCTCTCTGTATAAGCTGGGCTGAGCTTATTAGTTTCATAGTTTTTTTGTATCAGGGCAGAACTTCTCATGAGGGCTATATCGGAGTTCCTGTTGGTGTTTCATTGACTTATTTTCTGCTAGCTACAAAACAGCAGCTGTTGGAAAATTAATTTTGTAGAATACATTTACAAGTTAATTGGAGTTTCACTGGAAGGTGGGAAACCTGCATTTGATAAATTAGAGAGGGAGGCACCAGAACATGCTTTCCCTGTCTGGCCCTAGCTCTGGGGTTCTTGTCTCACTGCAGTTATACCTGTCTGCTACAAAACGGGTCAGGGTCTTGCTGTGCTGAGCAAGTAGACAGTAAAAGACAGTCGCTGCCCCTGAAGGTGCACACATTCAGCTCTCCTGGTCAGAACGGAGTAGATTTGCTTTCTCCTAGAGTATTCCTGTTCGGATCTATATTTTTTGGGCTTTCTTGATAGATTTCACAGGGAGATGTTTCAGCCAGACTTGGAGCATCCTTGGTACCAAGAGAGGAAATCCTCAGATGGTCTATGTTCCCTCTGAGAAATGGCCTTACTTCAAAGGTACCTGCTTGCTGTTTCACAATTACCTGCCTTTTTTTTTTCTTAGTGAGTTTCTTCGGTTATGCTTTTCTTGATGGGCTTCAATGTGATGGCTTTCAGATGTGATGAGGAATGAATGAGTTGAATGCAGAAGATGTCAAGCAATGGGCAAATGACGAGGGGAAGGAGTTTAATACTCAGAGTCACAGGAAATGAAAACCAGCTCCATTCATCTGCAAACAACAAATAACTTGCACTCCAGTAAGCAGTTTGTCTTGTATTCTGGTTCACACCTGCAGCAGGGGCAAGAAGGGAAAATACTAAACCCCATTATCCTCAGAGTAAGAGATCAGAGGAAGGCAGAAATTAGACAATTTCCATATAGACGAAGCAGCAAAACACAATTTTGGCATGTTTCAACCATCTGCAAGAGACTTCAGAGCTCTGAAAAAGACTGTGAAAGCTGTCAGCTGGGCTATAGAATGCAGAATCTAGTTAGTCAAGAAAGGTTGTGAACAAAGCGATGGGGAAAAGCATCCAAGGAGGAAGAAACGCCCTTTGCTGGACAGGCAGTGCTTTCCAACGTTGTGTGCTCCCAGCTTGGCACGAATGAGGAGGCATGCAGGAGCCTTGTTGAGGGTGCAGACTCCAGCGCAGGTGCATACCACAGCCAGTCCCTGGGCTTTGGTGGGGTTCAAGGCCGTGTCACCAACAAAACGTGGTTACAGGCACTTGACTTCAGTCAGATAACCTGAACTGGTTCAATCTATGCAGGCTATGCCCTGTAACTGGCCAAAACATCCTTTTTTGGACTTTGTTTACATCTATCTTGGCTTTTTGAGCATGTGTTTATCCTTGCACACTTGTAACCTTCCTGAGTTTGAGAAGGCTGTGAACATATGAAGCTGAGCATCTACTGCCCATTGTCTGGTTGGGACAGGGCTGTCTTTCACTGTGTATGCAGTATGTTTCTGAACTGCACTCTAGTAGTCTGGTAACAATAAGATGAGAAGTGCCAGAAAAATCGTATTGATTTTTGTATATTGTTTTGCACTAATATCTATTTTGTTTATGTATTTGTGAAGGACATAAGTACATGGAGGAATACAAATACATGTTCCAGCTTTTAATCTGTGCTGTCATGGATTTTATGGGCTTTGATCTTTCAAAACATCTGAGTTACTTACATGAGTAAGACCATCTATGCCTGTAAATGGTTGCCACATTGGGCCATGAATACTCAATGTAGGGATTGGCATTCAACAGTTATTTCCTTCACCATGTAAAACTGGAAGGTGAAGAGGAAAAACTGTCTTAAGGATGCTACTCTAAGGATAAAGAGTTATGAGTTCACTGCCAATATTTCCACTTTGAAATGGTGCCAAGAAATCCTACAGACAGGTCTCCCCAGTGCCCTAAGTATTGTACTGAGGGAACATGGACATGACAGAGTAGAAGGTCAGCATGAAGGACAGCACCTCTGCAGCCTTATGGCTACAAGCATGAACAGAGGAGCAGACCAGAAATCCACCCACTCTACGCTCCTGTACAAGCTCTTTTAAAAGGATTTTTTCCTTCATAACTCTTAACCCACACACCTGCAGCACAAATAAGGTGTTCCCCAGCTCTGTGGTGTGAAGAACCACTTATTTTGTCCCCAGTGTGCCATCTGCTAGGTTACTTCGATGCCCTCCTGAGGTCTTGTGCAGAAAGAGGTTGCCTGTCCAAGCTGCATCTGATTTTATAGTCTTGAGTTTTACCTCCTTCAGTCACCCCATTCCAGCCTGAAAAGTACCCAGATGTGCTGATACACTACCAGAAAATTTGAGAAGGCTGGTGTTATAGAAGAATTGCTAGATAATTTTTCAAATCTGTTTTTAATGATAAGGAGGAGACGAGCCACTGCCACATTCTCCATCTGTTACTTGAGCAAACCATCTCAGCCTTCTGTACCCCAGCATTTCTTCGGTGAAGTAGAGTAATAACTCTGCTCTCATCCTGGCTATTTAGTGCCTTGAGGCACTATAGTCTTTTGCTGTTTCTATGCAGAGTCCCTTCTGCCACAATTATTTTCATGTGGACAACAGAGCTGGGTTCTGTGGGCATTTTGGTATTTCCCCTTGAGGGTCATACCTTTTGAGCAGCCCCTTTTAATCCACCTGAGTCAGGTAAGGGCTCTCTGCCATGCAAGATAGTATTTCCTAAAATTGCCTTAGCAATGATAAAGCAAAAGAGGGAGGGGGAAAACCCAACTGTAACAAAACCCCTTTGACATTTTGCAGCAATGGTATTAATATTCTTAGCTATTGTTCCAGATCTGCCAATAATGTAAAGTTTAAAGGCGAAAAGGGTGGGCAGAAGGGGCAGAGAAATCAAAACAGACCATTAGGCTGAATGGTTATCTAGGCGGTTTGCTCTAGGCAAACAGTTAATCCAGAGCAGGGAGAGAGCACTGGTAGTTAAAGCCCTTTAATGGCCTAAGTCCTATGATAATTAGTCCTGCCCTGGAGGTAGCTAAGTGAGCCACTCCAGCCTGAAATGGAGCTCATCCACTGCTGAGGCCATAATCCTCTGTGCACAATGAAAGCTGAACTAATTCACTGAGTAAACACTTTCTCAGTTACTTACACGCTGTCTTCTTTCAGCCTGACACCAAATAGATTCACTTCCAAGAGCTGGAAAGAAAATCAACTTTTTTTTTTTTTCTTTTCTTTCTTTTTTTTTTTTTTTTTTTTTTTTTTTTTTTTTTTTTTTTTTTTTTTTTTTTTTTAATCAGCTGATCTTAGTTGAAATGCATTTGGATTTAGTATCCAGGTTGTAACCTGGACGGATTTAATCTCCTTTCTCTTGGCATCACAGAGCAGCTCCTTTATTTTAGGCCATGACAATGGCAGAGAGCAGAAAGGCATTTCCCCATCTATTACCTGTTCTCCATACAGAAATTTGTGGCTCTTTCAATCACAGAGTTCTGTGCTCTTACCCTCACCCAAAGGCTTAACGTGGGGAACTTGGCACGGAGGAAGAGTAAACTGAAGTAGCAAGGAAGGGAATACCAAATATCTTCAACTGATGCGGATGACACCAGGTTTTTCTACTTTTTCTTCTTTTTGTCTTAATTACAAAATGGAAATGTACATGTCTTAACACATTGTCCTCTGTAAAGACATGCCATGAGTGTCTAGTCTTCTCTGGGTGCATTTCATTCCTCATGTCTTCTTCCCAGCCTCCCCCAGTGCCCTCCTGCTTCTGGATCCACCTGCAAAACGCAGCTCACAATGCCTTCCATGCCCCATCAAAAGCTGGGAAAGGGAACCAAGAAGGGAGCAAGGAGTGGTGGTGGCTCTGTATGCAGGAACATGCACTGTCCCTCTGGATAGGTCTATCCCTGAGATCTCCTACCATGCAAGGACACACTGATAGCACTGGTGTCTCCACTGAATGACGCTGCAGGTATCCCTGGTCCATTAACCCTGGTAACTGTCCCCTGGGACGCCTGCAGTCTCAACTGTTTGGGAAGAAGAGGGCTGAAGACCTATAAGGGAAAGCAATCCTCTGACTTGCTGAATCACTGTCACCAAATGAGGTATGATCAGAGCACACAGGAGAAAAGAAAGAGGGGTCTTGAATGGCATACACATGAGTAGGGTTGTGAAGTTCACAGTATCATCATCTCTCACAACTTGTCCTATCTCCCTTAAAACCTCAAATCCTGGAGTCATGTGAATACACCAGACTCAACATCATCTGACAGAGGAAACTTGCTTAAAATCCCAGATCTCTACTGTTCTAAAACCTAGGAGGCACGTGAACTGTATTTCAAAGGTGGGGTGATATCTTTGCCTTTATAGGTGAACTGGGTACTTGTTTACACCTGAACTCTTTGTTTAGGCTTATATTAGAGTCTACAGTGAGAAATGGACATTTCTGGACCACAGTCCATTCCATCTTAAGATAGTTGGGCGAATCGTACTCCATGAAGTCATGTTCATCTCCCTGGGCTGGAACATGAGTTTGGACCCCCCAGGCTCAGCTATTGACACTGTCAGTATTCAAAGGCAGGTGAGATAAATCCCTCTCTAGAAGTAATGCTGTGGTTTCTTTAAAGCAAATTACAGTATCTCGGGGTTTGATATGTGTTTGGCACCACCTCTCTGCAAGTTTTGGTCAAGACATAGATGCAAATGACTGCTTGTTTTTGTGATTCACTCTCTACTTCTCGAAAGGCTTCCTTGGATGCCACCTGGACACCTTCCACCCCACTGGCCAGGATTTGTCCAGCTCTCAAGGAACTGCAAGCATATTTTCTTGGACCTCCAGTGTAGGAAAGATTTTATTTGGTTTTTTTTTCTTCTGAAATCCCTCTTTCTAGAAGAGGGATTTTTGTTGGTACTTGTTGGCCTTTAGTGGTATCGAGGAAAAGATAGAGGCAACTCTGTCTTGCCGTGATAAAAGAAGAAAAATCAAATTCTGATCTAATTTTATACTTCCAAAAAGGAAAGACAAACATAAAAGGAGCTGCAAAAGAGAAGACTCTCATAATCAAAGGAGAAAAACAAGAGACTTTGTTTGTTTCTCGGATATTTAAATGCAGCAAATTAATTATGAGCTAGGATCTGGCCCAGGAAAAGAAATCTCAGCAAAAAATTTACTGAAAGCTTTGTCAATGCTCTCTGTGGTCTACTAACAATACCAGTTTTATGAAGACCAAGTCATGTCTCACAAGCTGGTGAGAACAAGTCAACAATGGAGTGGAAGAGAGGGTTCAGACAGGGTTCAGCCCGCTCTTAGGGGTATGCAAAGTGGCCCAGTGGCAGAGTTGATGATGGCCTTAGTGATGACTGGGTTTGCTGGCTGATTGCTCTTCTTGTGAATGATGGAAAAAAGCAAGCCAGACAGCTTTTCTTCTTTGCTCCCAGACCATCAGGGAAGCACATTTTGCCTTTAGAATCCCAATGCCCAAGAAAACATGGAGGACCACTGCCAGCTGGAAGACTTGAGAGCCTGAAAGCAGAGGTTGCTCCTTCCTCTCATCTATGACACATGGTGGACATCCTTGGCTCCATGGCTTAGCTCACCCTGAGAGACATGGGTTGTTGGGTTGGTCATCCCTTGGGTGGTTTGGGAGCAGCCACAGGGTCCAGCCTGGTCCTCAGTAAAGTAATGACAGGCAGAGAACAGAAGAAATGGTCTCTGGATCTCTTGAACTGAGTGATGAGAGAGGCAAGGCACCCAGGCCTGTTTTATGAATGCTCTCAAAGCATGAAACGTATTGGTAAATATTATTACTAGTGTTGCTTGGAGCTAGGAGGAAAAAAATCATTCTGAAGTGTATGTTGAGAGATATTTTTTTTCTTATATGGGTAAAATAGAAACAAAATAGGGGGAAAAAGGAAAAAAAACCACATCCTCTCTGCATCAGCAGCTGCTTCTGTCTCCAGGGTCTATGGCAATGATACCTCAACCCACCCATTCAACAGTCCATTATCATTTCTCTCCTTCCATTATTCCCCTTCAACCTTATCAGACATAAGCATCGTCTCAGACGCTCCAACTGGAGCCTTGTAATTGTCCCTGGTTAGAGCTCGATAGCACCTTGAACTGCCAGAGTAATCTCTGCTTTAAAAAAAAAAAAGGTCTCTGCAAGGAGATGATGCTAGAATTTGCCTGTGGCTATGCAGGATCTTTAATAGCTAACTCTTTTCTCTCTCCCTCTCTCACGCTCACAGATAAATGGGAAAATTCTTTTTTATTATTATTTATTTATTTATCCTCAGCCTTTTTAGACTGCCTGTTAGGCAGTGATCGCAATATTTATTACAGGGTTTGCAATATTATTATTACTAGCTCCTGAGGGCACATGGTGGAAGAGGTGGGTGGAGAAAGTTTAATGATATTAGACAGAATTTGTCTCTGGGGGAGGGAAATGGAAATGGCGTTTTCTTGGGCATCTTGGTGTGAGGAAGGAAGCCACACTCCAAGGGATTGACTCTTTCTCCTTGCATCTAGACAAGGTTTAGGCCAGGGTGCTGTGAGTGCAAGTGTTCTCTAATTAGGAAAGGAGCCTTCATTTATTTTAGGCTGGGAAGAGAATGGGCAAAAGATGCAAAGTCCAGTTCAAAGACCACGTGAGGATAATCTTGGCATTTCTGTGTAATGCAAGTTCCACTGGCATCTGTAAGATAGCTCCAGCTCATAGCTGAGCCAGCAGAAAAAAAACAAGAGAAGGGATGAAAATCTGCAGCCACAGGCCAAACCGTCCCTTTAGTGAAGATCTAGCTCAGGAGACTGAGGGGTGATGGTGCTCGTGGTGGGGTGTTACTCCTTAAATGATTTCTTCCTAATAAGAAAGACCAAGCTTTCTGGTAACATGTGCCTCCTCCACTGACCTCCTTTAGATTCTCGTGTTCCTGGCTCAAAATTGACTCTCAGGCTGCATTTTTCAACTTTCTGTTTACAAAATGTCACCTGAAAATTGCTGCTCATCATTTAATTGCAGACCTGACACTTGAATGCCCATATCTGT
Source organism: Eurystomus gularis (assembly GCA_013400335.1). Taxonomy (NCBI): domain Eukaryota; kingdom Metazoa; phylum Chordata; class Aves; order Coraciiformes; family Coraciidae; genus Eurystomus; species Eurystomus gularis. Next base: position 45,328 of record VZZY01006208.1, on the reverse strand, counting down.
GAGTTTCCATGAAATCTTCATTGTTATCTGGTCTTTTATTCCTCATGTTTACACCTGGTAGAAAACCCTTGCTGCTTTTTCCTTTAAAGGTGATTGTAAAGGGGAAAATGAATTAGTGCCAGTTGTTGCTTTATGATGTATATCTGGAAGATGAAGGAGTTAAAAAAAAAGGGGGGTAGGGGGAGGAGAAATTGAATTTGGAAGGTGCTTTTGCACATTTTAACATTAGATGTGGTGGACAAGTTGTTTTTTCCCTCTAAATCTCTCCAGAACATTATGGAAGATGGGAATTTGCATCATTAGCAACAATTTGCAAGGGAAACAGCTAAATTACAGTATTTATTTGTTGATTCCAGTGCAGACATCTACCACCTCAGAGAAATGACATGGCACTTTGAAAACGCTGTATAACAAATTATCCGCAGGCAGATATAAAATTCCTTTTCTTTCCGCTTAAAGCAGGGCCCATCAAGCCACAATGGAGGCACCACAAAAATATATCAATTGGACTGTTTCCAATGCATTTATAAGAGCACAAGACCATGAGTTGTGATTGCTTTGGTGCTAAGCCTGTCCCAGGAGATGGGATAGAGGAGCGCTGCGGTATGAAGAGGAAGGATATGAATCACAGCACTTCTGAGGATGTGCCACAACCCATTGGAGAGGGGAATGCACGCTCCTAAATACATCTTCTCCTTCAGCAACCACCTTCCTCTTGTTAAACATCTTAAGTAGGTTTCCATTGCAGCCATGGTAGTTGTGTCCCTCCACCTAGCATGGTTGGTGGTGTGCTCTCATGGGTGACAACAATGGTCGTCTTGTGGTCATCTCTTGGGCATAGGAGTTGGTGATAACGGTGGGACTCATGCCAGCTCCTGTTGTATCCTAGAGCCTAGCTAGAGGTTGGGCTCAGTCAGAGCTAGAAAAGCCGACTGAGATTTACAGATTGGAGTTTTGCATTTAAATGGAAGAGCTGGATCTATACAGCCGATCATAACGATGACAGGACCTCTGAGTCCTGGGCTATAAATCAGCCTTTTGTATCCCTAATGCAAAGGAAAGATTTGTAAACAAACACCTTTTTTTTTTTTTCCTTAGAACTTCTTGGCATGACTTGTGATTATGTTTTAGGATTTGTAAATCTGTTTTAGGATTTGTAAATCTATTTCCTGACTTCTAAGCCAATCGAATGTTTCAGAAGTCAGTCAGAGAGTTAAATCTGATGCGAAAAGTCATGGTTTGTAAATCAAACTGCAGTTCTTAGGTTAGCTGAGAGGATTTATGAATCTGGATGGAGATATCTAAATCTGGTTTATAAAAGTACCGATTTATAAATAAAACCCCAAGGTACAGCTTGTCCCTGCCAGTAGTAAGTCAGGAGGTGCACCATGACATGGACCCCCAGCACTGTCTATCACAGGGACCCCAGGCCACTCATCAACAATCCCAGACTTACTCTTCACTAAGAAAATAAAAGATCAGAGTTTCTGTATCTCACCCAGTAAAATGGTGAAGCATCTGAGTGCTGGCCTTCAAAAAGAGAAGGTGTTTTCCATCTGTTCTCCAGACCTACGAGAGGCCACCAGGACCACCTCACTCACACAGCGGTGAGTACCACCACCTCCCTGCACTAGCACAGACAGCTCTACCTCCTCTTCACTGGCCCCTTAGCACACCAATTTTCAAAGAGGCCAGGGGTGACTGTTTGTGAAATGCTGTGTGGCTTCAAAAGTTTTACGGTATAAAAGTGTCTCTTACGTAAAAAAAAGAGAAAAAAGAATCGAATTTCTACAGTTCTTAAACTTTTTTTAAAGCATTTAAATTTTAAGCTGGGGATTTATAAATGGGCTATTAAAGTTTAAGAGTTTCATTATAGTTTTTTTTAAAATCATAATTACTTTAGGTAGGGGAGGAGGGATAGATCTACTTTATTCCTAGTGGAAACTATACATATATATGAAGTATCTATATAAAAGCTGGAACTGAGCTTATATTAATACAGTTTAACTGATATTCAATAACTTCACCCTCCCTTTTTCCTATTGTCCATATTTAAATACTTCAAAAAGAATTCTAATCAAGTGGAAATTAATAGGGGAGGAAAGACTGGGGTAGCAGGAGAGGGCTCTAATCCCACTCTCTCTTAATATTTCAAAGTCTCTTTTATTTTCCTAATAAAAAAAAGAGAGAGTGAGAGGGAGAAAGTGGAATTAATCCAGTGCTCTGAACTGTCCTCTCGTCTTACTGATTTAAATAAAATCCAAGAGCACATCACACCAGAAGGCCATTCCTGGCCACGTGCCAGGGTGGGCTCTCATGTCTCAACCTTCCCTCCCTGCTTTCCCCAGGAGGTGGTCACCCTCCCTGCTCCCCACTGGAAGGTTGGACATGACACTCAAAACCAGCAAGAAGGTGCTTGTCCTCCTAAGGGCTTTGGGATGCTCTCCATCCCCTCTCTGCCCCCCTGTAAGGGTAGCCTCATCATCATGGTGGGATTTGATGCAAGGTGCAGTGGAGCCCGTGTGCACCCAGACCCCCAAGGACCCAGCTTGTCCCTGCACCTAAAGGTCTTGCACCCATGGGTGCATGATGCTGGAGCAATGGTGGAGATAGATCAGGACAAGGATGAGTGTGAATTGGAGGAGAGGGAAACTGATGGTGGACCTTTCCATGGCAAAGACAGGGAAAACCAAATGTTCTCTGTCAGTTTGCCTTCGTTTCTTTGTTGCTGGTGCTTTCAGCTGCTTGCTGAGCGTGGAGGAGCAAACCCTCCACTGACACCAGCCTGCATGGTTCCTCCTTGGAGCCCATGTGCTCCAGAGCCAAGTGTCTGGATTTAAAACAGACATCCTGCCTGGCATAGGGTGTGCCCAACCTTCAGAAGTTAAGCATTAAGTACTGTGCAAAAACTGAAGGCAGCCTTGTTAAGCCGCACAGAGCAGAAAGACCTAATGTTTTCAACTGAGCAGTAAATAACGGTTTTATTAACCGAACAATGCACACTAGATGGCATACCGCTCCTTGCCTTCTGCTCTTGTGTTATATCATTTTTATTATACTTGTGTTAAGATATCGTCCAAATTTGGACAGTATTTTCCTAATGCAGGCAAGACTCCGTCCTATCACAGTTGGGTGGGTGCGTAGAGGATCAGCACACACTCAAAATCAAATTTCAGCCTGGCAGAGGTGACCAATCTCTGTTGAAATGAAGGCATGTTTTTCTGAGCTTGACTCTTCTCCATCTTTGATGCCAGCAAGAGTGAGCAAATCTCATCCATGGAGAGTCTTTTCCTTCTTCCCAGTTCTAGAGGCACATTTGGTCCCCATGAAAGCTGTGGCTCTGGTAGCAAGAAGGAGGTGTCAGGATCCAGGTGCACCCTGGCAGTTGCAGTAGGTAGCAGTTGTAGCAATGTGGGATGAGGTGGCAGGGTCCTCCTTTGAGGAGATACCTCATAAAGCTTTAATTTCGGCTGACCAATCTGGTTAACTGACAGGCTTTTAAACAAAGCATTTCTTCAAACACTTTATTGTGGATTTTTAATTTTTTTTTTTCGTTTTGGAAGCTTTCTGTTGAGAAAAGCTGTCTCCTAGATTTCCCAATCTCATTATGCAGAAAGAAACATGCATTATACACAATATTAAGCTTCAGGGCTTAATGTACTATATACGATGATGACCATGCAGTCTTATTTTACCTTTTAAATTGCTGAACAATGAATAACTTGTGTAAGAAATATACAGATCTGGGCAAGTGTCTTCATTCAACTACTCTAGAATTTAACAGAGAAGCAAATGAGCGAAAAAAAGCACTGTGGTTTCAAAGTATTTCAAGACAAATGATGGCACTAAGGAACAGACATACTAGAGAAGAGATGAATTAAGATGACAAGGATAAAGGATTTTCTGAATGTTTCTAAGCTTTTAGCTTCTCAGAAATTCTACCAGAAAAACAAAAAAGAAAATGATACCTACTCCAAACCCACCAAGGACAAGAAGTTTGAAATAATATTATATTTCTGTCTGTAATATCTTCTTGTGCCTGGTTGGAAATGCATGTTGCCTCTGCCCAGAGCTAATAACCAGTTATTACCTACAGTGACCCTGCTGGGCACTCAGGGGAGGGAAATCATACCCAAGGTGTTGGTAGGAAATATAAGCACAGGGCTGAAAATAATAAAAGAGATTCAAATTCATAAGGACTTTACCAACAGCGCATTGAGAAGAAAATCATTGCAGAGCCTGTCTACCTTATGAGAGCGAGAAACAGTGGGACCATAGTGTTGCAAGACACTAGTGAAGCTGAGGGTGGGAAGCCAAAGGCACCAGAAGTTAATACCCATTACACAGCAACAAACAGACTTGAAAATGTTGGCTTCCTTCACAAAACGCTATTGCCAAGCGAGAGGGGGGGTGATGCCAGGTTGGTTGGGCTGGCTCCCAAATGGCCAGCCGTCTTCACCACAGCAGGGATGGGGACAGCCCAGAGTGGTGAATTCAGTTACACGTCTTCTTCCCATTCTGCTTTGCACCTGACCCGTTATTTGTACTCTGTAACCCTGTTCTTCCTTGTTCACCAACCTCCTAACCAGAATTACAACACCCATTAAGCATCAGGACTTCAACCCTACCTACATCAACGCGGTGTAGGGTAGGAGATCTCACAGCCCTGGCCCCGTGAACGGAATGACACATGAACAGCAGCCCTTGCACACCTCTCCTGCAATGGGATCCATCACGTCTGCAGTGGGATCCATCACCTCCTTAAGGTATTGTCTTCTTTCATCAGCTACAAATGCTCCCAGCTGACTTGTTCAGATGTGATGCCCAACCTCAGGTGACACGAAAGCCATCTGCAAACATAACCCTTTGGATCAGAATTTTTCAGCTCTTCCTGGTCTGTGGCAAAGCACCAGCTCTGCTGAAAAGCAAATGTCAAAAATGTCAGGATTATCCCGAAGGACCAGAATTCCAGCTCTCAGTCAGTTGCTACCCTAAAGACGTTGTGATCAGAAAGAGAAAAAGCAGGAAAGCACGTCATCTCTATTTTCCAGTTTTATGTCATTTGTGCTGTGTCTCTGATCCTTTAACACACTGCGTTATTTCATTCTCTGATCAGATGGCCCATACTTGCTTATAGAATAAAATGAGTTCTCCTCCTCTTCCCAAGGAATTTACTCCCTCTGGTCACTACTCTTTACCCAAATTATTTAAAAGTTGGCTAGGAGAGTACTTCCAGCGCAGAGATTTTCCCCAGGATTCAGGCAGATGTTAGGGGTGCTGTCTCTTTTGTGGCAACACTCTCACAAATAAAATCTGATCCAACCAGTTATCTACCAGCAAACAAACAAAAGAACTTGCCAACGGAATCGTGACCTGGCACAGTCTATTTGCAGAAGTGCTTTGAATACAGCCTTCCCATGTTTGCATAATTTCTAGTCTCAGCATTTCTAAGACAAGTTTTACCAGCGTAACTCTGCTCTGTTTAGCTGCTGTTCTTGGGGGAAAAGGTTTATCACTGCCTGAGCCAGAAGGTATAAGCAATTCCCACCCATAGCACTTGGTCAGGGTGGGCTGGGTCCCGCAAATGGAGCCAGGGACATTCCTTTATATTTCCACATGTGCACTCATGTGCATTTACACAGGTACACTCATGCACATGCAACCACATGGACTCTCATGCACACAAACAAATATTCATTTGCTAAAAGACTCGTCTCAACATAGACCAATTTGAACCTGGAGGAGAGGCAGCTACCTTACCATCGGAATGAAAGGTAAAGTGGTGCAAGTACAATAACCCATAAAACTCAGCAAATCCTCCAGTTAGAATATAATTTTACTGGAGAGAAGGGGGG